>PVLD010018804.1:0-38071 GCA_004027595.1 Dinomys branickii
ACTGTCTGACTAAATTTGCATGTCTGTATATGGGTCCATACATCTACAATTCGAAGATATCAATGGATAAAGCAACAACTACTGTTGAGACCATATCACCTTGTCTATAGATTAGTTGTGATTGTACTATTTTCTATGATAATGGGTGTCTGTCAATATGTTTTTGTACTTTTATGTTTCTAAAATTAAAAAAAAAAAACACAAATAAAAATGCAAGCAGATGCTATAGTGATCAGCTAAGAAATAAAAAGTGGACTAACAAGATAAAACTGGACAGTACATAAACAAATGTATTAACATCAGGTAGAAAAGCTTATGTCAAAAAACTGGATTTTGCATTCCCTTCCCCAAAAGGATGTAATTCATATTGTATTTAAAGAATTATTTTCATGAGATAAATAAATAAGTAGGAATAAAATCTGAAGTGTACCCAAACTTAATAGTGATTTGAAGTTATTTCCAGTGTTTTTTAGCGCTTTTTTTAATTTTAAAGGTAAAAGAACGAAAACATATTAAACACATACATTTACAGAACAACACAAAATCAATACGAGCAGTACAGAATTTCAGACAAGGTGATAGGAAATTAACAATGGTTTTTGTATTACATATTAACAACTCCAAATTGGTTACTCAGATAAACAAGTATAGGCATGTAAGATTGCTCAAACAGTTAAATATTAGCTGTTCCTTTCAATAAAGTAATAGAAATCAGGGTCGGGCCTGGTTAGTACTTGGATGGGGGTCCATTGTTCTTTAATTTTGGATATTTTCGTACTTTCCTAGCATGACTGCAGGTTTCTCCACCTGTACATTTGTCCTCTAAAGTCTGTCTGTAACACAAAGGCCTGAAAGATTCTTTCGAGGTATAACTCAGGCGAAATCATGACTTTAAAACTGCTGTAGTTAGCAGGGCCGTCACACGGATTACAACACTTTGCCTTATCTGCCCTCTCCAATGCTAGTGTTTATGCTTCTGCCGCCCTCTTAGGCTGCTATAGGTGTGCGAGGCTGCCTGCTCTTCTTGTGAACATGCACAGTACAGTCTAATGCAGGCCCTTTGACCTCATCATTCTCTTCCCGTCACATTCTCTCCTTGTACCTGCTTGGTTAATAAATACCCTTTCCTCCTTCAAGTCTTTGCTCCCAGTTCCTTTTCTCAATATGTAGCCAATGTCCTCTTCATTTCATTCTTAAATACAATCATCACAAATCCTTGGTTTTCATTCACTGTAGTAGAGGTCTCAGTTAAGGTCTGGACCCCTAGTAGGTGCTCAGGAATAAGCTTTCTTAAACATCAAAATATAAAAAAAACCTTGGTGAAAGTGAAAGAAAACAGTCTTTCTATTCTACTGCATTACTGGAAATAGAAAGAAAGGAAGGTAGAACACTGTGGCGGGCTGTCACGAGACAGGGGTTGTAAGTGGGTTATAATGAGGAAAAGACAGGAGAGGACAGATTCAAAGGGCTTTGCATCCTTCGCAAAATGACCTAATTACAACTGCCTCTCTTGACAGCGTCATCCTCTAACCATATATGCATGCCTGTCTTCCTTCCCCTCTACCTCTGTGACTTAGGCCTTGACCTTTATTCCATGTGTCAATGTTAGAGAGCCATAATAAATTGAAGTAGCATGACCACATTGTGATAACCTTATTAACTTACTAATATGAATGCAGATAAAGAAAATCCTGTCTCCCACTGGCCTCAATATTTCTATTCATTAATAATATATGTCCCAGATAATCTACGAGTCTTAAACTTCACAGAAGCACAGATTCTCAGAGTTTGAATAAATGTTAAAGAACCTCTAATCCAATTCCCAGTCTGATACTTAAATCCCTTCAAGTCGCTGTCTCTGGAAGCAGCCAATTCTATTTGCAGAGGTTTCAACTGTTGCCTGTGTTGAGGTAATCTATCAACCTTTTCACACACGGGACCTCACTCTGCCCTTAAGGCATTGCAGAGAAGAGCAACTCCTGTTTTTCCAAAGAACAGCTCATCCCGCATCTGAAGACCGCTCTCATTTTAGCTGTAAGTCTTCTCCTTTTTGGTATAGTTTTTAAATAGTGTTTTCTATAATTCAAAGCTTTCTCGACTTTCAGAAAGACCGCTATGCACATGAGGTTGTCAAAGACCTTTCTAAGATTGATACACAGAGCTCACACTTAGTCAATCAAGCTACTCCTCAGCAAAATGCTATGGCAGTTGTACTCACAAAGGCAAACAAACTTTTAGTCATTTAACAAGTTAAAGCCTTTTATAATACTGCAGGCCTCCAAAGACATATTGTACTAAAGCATCAAGCTTATATAAAACTAATTGTTTTCTTAGAATTAGATGATGACTTTTATAAATGTTAACAAAGAGAACAATACAAAATCTAATGCAGTCACTTCCTGGAAATGCAGAGGGAACTACCATCTTGAGAAGTAAGTAATGGCAAATTAGGTCATTTATATCTTGGGAATTTTAAAGTCTTGGGGTACATTCAGTTTCAAAAATATACAGAATCCTTGATACAAAAATTTCCATGAGGTCTGTGCATCCATCAGAATGTAGTCATCAGCAAGCACCTAGCCAGTGGACCAGCCAATTTTCAAGGTCTTTCTGCTTTGACCTGCATACTGAGAAGTTACCTTCTGAATGATGATTATTTAATGGAAGTAGAGATGAACTGTGCCCAATGCCTTCAGCCCCAGATCTCACACCCGGGAAATATGTCTAGTCTAAAGTAACGAGAACCAAAAGTATAACCTCGAATATTTTATGCATAGAAAGTCATATGTACTTGATATTTTATTTATTGAGAAAAATAACTTAGTAAAGCAATTGCCTTATAATTTCAATGTCAAATGTATAATTTAAAAATTAATTTAGGCTTGTAATTTAAGAAGAAATATTATAAGTTTCTATCTAGAAGTAATATAATTAAGAGTACTTTTATTCTACTATGCTTAAATGTTAATTGGTCAGCTTTATAATAATAACTTAATTACTAGGAAAAGCACCAGTCAAATAAATACTAGATAAATTGAATTAATTTAATTTACAAATCCAGTTGTGAGACTTGATATTATTCAACAATCACTAAGATACAACTTATAATAATAAAATTTATAAGGGAGATTTATAAATATAACATTAATAATTTTACAATTAAAAGCTTAATGGAAAAGCTGATGAATCTTTATTTTATTAAACTGAATATTAGTTTCAAAAGCTAGAATAAACTTTTAAATAGTCTTTTTGGCATATATTTCTGCCTTGGAGGTATCCAAATAAATCATGTTAACCATATGCATTATCGAGTGTTTATTGTATATAAGACGATATGTACTTTTGTTAGTTATATATATCTTCAAAAATATATGTAAAACCTGTGTATCAAATATAACTGCTCTCCAAAGCACACCAATAAAGTTTTCTTGCATCTCTTAGACATTCATTGTTAATTGTTTTCACTCAAACATATGTGTATGCCTACTACATTTTTCCTTTGAACAGAATCCAATTTAACGTACATGCGTGCATGCAAACACACACACACACACACAGTGAGTCAGTTTTATGGATAAGTTTACCAAACCATTCATGAATAGTTAACGACTATGCTGTGCACATTTTTCTAAAGAGTAGAATAAAGAGCATTCTTCCCCAGTCCGTTTTGTGAGTCTAAGATTGCCCACAAGACAGTCCTGAGCTGATGTAAGTTTTAGATATACATATTGCAATCCTGGACAGAATTTTTTTTTTTTTTTTTTTGCAGTACTGGGGATTGAACTCAGGACCCTGCGCTTGCTAGGCAGGCGCTTATTCCACTGAGCTATATCCCCAGCCCCCCTGGACAGAATTAAGATACTGTGAATAAAGCAAAAACTGAATAACAAGCAATTATCAGTGAAATAAAATAAAGCAAACTGAAGGATCATAAGAGAACACATTCAAAGTTCAATGTCAGCTATGCTAAAATTGCTAGTGAAACATTCAAGAAGACATGTCAAATGGCAATTAGATATCACTCTGCAGCTCAGGGGCAGAATCTGCTGGGATACTTTAGTCCGTAGACATACAGCCTTTGGAATAGGAGAAATCACCTGAGAATTTCTTGAAGATAAGAAGTCTTGAGGCAAATAAATGGAATCTGTAGCAGGCAGACATTTTAAAAACAGGATTAGGAAGAAGATCGGGCAACCAGGCTGAGAAGGAATATCCACTATGGAGCGAGGGAAACCACCTTGAAAAAGTGCTGGGTAGGGTTTAGAATCTGGCTTTCTGTACTAACTTATGAATCTGTCCCAGGCCTAAGTAACTTCCCTGAGGAGCCAGCAGCTGGCAAACAGAAATACAATTCTCCATGCCAGTAGTCATGGTTGAGGCCTGCAGGAGCCTGTGACATTGTGCTATTTCTGAAGGTAAGATAACACTGCAGCTCTGGGTGATGACTCTCTTTCAAATTTTCCCAATCAATACTGTCAGCGTGAGTGATTGAATAGTCCTCTTGTTAAGCAAAGATGTACTGCATGGAATGTCTTTGTCCCATCTTCAAGCCCTTGCTGAGTTTCTCACCCTTTTACCTCACTTATTTCATGCACTTCTCTGCATGACCCCCTAGGTTACATACCCAAAAATAGTGAGCAATTCAGAGGGGTCTTTGTGCCACGAGAGCTCTGACATTACCAGACACCCATATATCATAATACTTGCCTATTGCCTTTTGTCCTTTGCCGCACACTCATCCATAAGATTGGGAGTTCAGCCAGCTCCCAACAGAGGGAGGAAACCAGAAGCAAGAAGTGATATAGTTATTGACCGTGGTATGGATGGAGGAAGGTCGCATTCCTGGGCCTATAGCCTGTTACTCATTAGAAGCTGAATTTATGTTTTGTTCTGAGGCATTCAGGAATTTAAAAGAAGTCTTTGCTTAAGAAAAATTGTGACTTTTCCCTTAGACCCAAAGATGCCCAATAATTAATAGGGGAAAAAGCATAACTTAATTTTGTATTCTTTGTTATCTTTTGTTATGACCAATCTGCTTTTGCAGTACATAATACATTCTTCGTTATCTTAAAACTTTTCATCTGTACTCCTCTCAGCTCTGCATGCAGGTATGCGGCATAATCAAAATTTACAGTTAATGTTTAAATTTTTAAAAGAATTATTATGGTAAAAGACATGTTGCCATTAATCCCTTGCAAATTCTCCTCCTCACTTTGAACACACACATCCCATCATTTTTCGCCACTTTCTAAAGCGTTCTAGGCGTTTCTGAATGTCTTTATCTGTGCCGTTGTGGCTGCCTTAACATCCTAGACTGGTTTATAACATTTACCTTCCATGATTACTTTGACCTTGAGGAAGAGTCTAAAGTCTGTGGTGTCAGATCTGGTAAATGAGATAGATGAGGACACAACATAATGTTTATAAATTGCCTTTCCATCGGTTGGCCCTCAACAGCGACATTCACTCTATTTTTGATCACAGCTCATGAGGACACTCACTACAGAGGTGTTTTGGAATTGCTTCAGAAATTGCCAAGAGTGACTGGGTAAGTGTGCAGAGTGAAGGAAAGTATTTTGCAGGGAATTAATGAAAAGGTCTTTTAGTGTTTTTAATTTTTAAAATTTATGTATTCACCATGTTTTTATCACTGTTTATGTTAATCATTTGGGGAATGTCCATCTAAAAGTTGGCAAAACAAGATTGCTAGCTTTGAATATATGTGATCTTCTCCCCCTTGAGACTGAGGAAACCAAGATAAGGGATTTACAGGGATAGTCACATACACCCACACTCATTGTCCTAAACCTGTGAGCAGCTAAATTCCAGAATAAGCAGTAACATGGACAAGTATTACATGAGAGCAGAGACTGTTCTCCAACCATGAGGTTCCAGAGCTAGGATTTGGGGAGTGAGGTAGCATCAACAGGGCCCTAGCTCACCTCAGCTTATGCTTAACAGCGTGGCCTTTTGCTGAGTGCTGCCCTCAGAATGTGCCCCTCTGGCTGCCCCAGCTGCAACTCTTGCCTGCTTTTCTTACTCTCCTTTGTTCAGGGCCGGCCTGGTTCTTTGTCAGCTCCTCAAGCTAACGTCCCTTACCATTTCCTTATATTTTCTAATGATAGTTTTGCATGTACATTTGTATTTGGTCTTAATTTCCATAGTCACTAAAAGCAAGGACCTATATGGTCATCTACAGAAGTACCCAGGAAATCAGTGAAGAAAGCGCTCTGAGAAGGGAGTGACTGAGTGCCTGGGGGTTAAGATTAGGTGAGGGTTTCTTTGATTCCTTCATCATCATGAAGTTCATTGGTAAACTTCAACCTAGAGATCCATGAAGAAAACCTTCCTCTAAGAGAGTTCAGGATGGAGGTAGGTATCATGACAAGATATGGAGGAGAAAGCCCTGTTCCCTTAGTTGTGTCTTCTTCAGGCATGGTCAGTAACATGCAGAACAGGTGACTAAGCATGAAACCAAGTTAGGATCTTTTTTACTGGTCAATAAAAGAGAGGAGCTTAAAAACTATATTTAAAGTAGTGATGCATATTTTTGAATTTTGAAATGGAAAGATAATCTTGCTATATTTATGTGATTTAAAGCTATGTATCAGTTTGCTTAGTCTGACAATATTTTTCTATCTGTATGTAAAGAGATAGGAGTATTTATGTGTGTATAGAGGGAATACAAGTAAAATTACATACACTTACCAGATTATTGATAATTATTTTGTTTCTTTGCCCACTTTAGGACGCCTCTTTTTAAATTTTTGTTTTATTAATACATGTGTGTAGTACATAATTATTACATTCCTTGTGTGGGTTTGGTTTGCCTTTTTTTATTTTTTTGTGGTACTGGAGACAGAGCTCGGGACCTTGCACTTGCCAGGCAGGCGCTTATTCCACCGAGCTACATCCCCAGCCCAGCTAAGTGCATCTTGATTCCTTTCTTCATCCCTTTTCCCTCCCTGTCTCCTCCTCCACCCATATCTTAATGTCTTTCCCCTTCGAGAAAGATCTACCTCCTTGCTTCCAAATATCTATCTTTCATTTTCTTCTTTACAGAATTCTTCTTTACAGCTTATCTAATTCCCAGACATGACAGACGAAGGTATTCACTGGCCTCATTGAAAACACCATGCTCAGAAATGGACTCAGATCAGGCTGAATTGGCCCGAATTACACCTTTGAAAGTACCTAAAATATTATATACTGCCTTCCGCAATCACATGGTGCATTAGTACTTCCAAAGGGTATCAGGTACTCGCAGCCTAGGTAAAGCATTGCTAGCACCTAATCACACAAGGCCATGTGCAGGGATGCACCAACCTGATGAAATTAAGACACATACGTTAAAGGCTGGACTGAGCATAGAACGTGATGCTTCCAGAAGATTTTGTTTGACTCATCCACTCATTCAAGGTAATTATCTGTAAATCTCTGTTCCTTAACGAGATCTGTTCCGAGACAGGGACCATGTACCTTTTTCAATCCTAGATAATCACAGTATACCCTCACAGTCACGGTTTATAGAACTTCCCTAATAATTGTTCGTTGAAACCCCTGCAATTTCATGCAAACCACAAATATCTTCTGCAATTCTATTTTCTTGTTCTTTTTTTTTTTTTTCTTTTTTGGCAGGAGGTCTGCACATAAGCAATCTGAGGACATCATGCAGTTCTCCTTGCTGCTGATTGGCTGCTCCCCCGTTACCCTTCTCTAGCACTTACACAAGCATCCCCCCGTCATAAGGGTTGCTGTATCACAGGTCGCAATCTCAGGTGCTCTTGGTTTGTTCTTCTTAAAGCCCTAAGATCCCTAAGATCTCACTAAAACACCCTACACCATCTATGATTTCATTAATACAGTTTTTTGGGGTTTTTTTGTTTTTTTTTTTTTTTTGCAGTACTGGAATCAAACTCAGGACCTTGCACCTGCCAGGAAGGCACTTATTCCACTGAGCTATTTCTCCACCCTAATATAGTATTTTATTAAATTAAATTACACTACTGTGGGACATATAGCATATTTAGGGTTTAAACCCTAAAAATAGCAATTTATAAGCATTTTTGACCCTGTCTGAAATGTACAGTATTTCACAATTTGTGGGTGCTCTGTAACCCCTGATAACTTCAGAGCTCCACTGTATGCTTATTTCTCAGCTATGACTTCTGATTACATAAAATAAAATTTGTATGTCAGATTAAAAAAGATGGAATTTAAATTATTTTGCCTATATATACTTTTTCAATTGACCGATAATCTCTTGATATGCATCAATACACGTGTTTAAGGAAATATCAAATTTCCATTTCTGTCCCGCAACTACTCTAAACCCACAGCTGCACTGCCTGTTACCATTCTCATATGACCTTTTCTTTCATAACCGGCAAAACAATTCGTCATTTCTCCTTTCAGAACCAAAACACGGTACTAATTTTTGTTTTTAATTCACTCAGAGTTTGGGGATTTCTATGCCTTTTTGACTGTCCCAGTTCCACCCATCATGTGCGGTCCCGATCAAAGCCAACCTCACCCGTGGGCGCCTCTCTGACTAACCCCGCCTCTGCTGACCTTCTGCGTCTTCAGCCTCCTACTTCGTCATCATCTTCACAGTTGTCCTCACCGCTTAACCAACGTCAGCGTCCACGGTGGGGCCCTAAAGCGCCTTTCTGTCCGCTGTGTGATGACGAAGACAACATAACGCCACGCACTGCTTTTCTCACTTTTCTGCATTTAATCTTGAAAGTCCTGTATGAGAAATAGTTCATTGTGCATTTATTCTTAATAATAAATAACACACTTCTGGCAAAAAGTTCTTTTATTATGCCTAACATGGTGATGTGGTTCAAGTCAGCTCTACACCCGGATTTTTTAAAGGAAATTGATGGTTAATTTATATTTATATACATATACTTGTATGTACATGTGTCGTATAAATAGAATTCTATGTTATATATAGTGCACAGGCAAATATAAGGCATAGTAGTTTCATATATGTACATATATAGCTACATATCTAAATAAAAACATATAGATTATAAAAAATAGAGAACCCAGAATCATATTTGACTAAATGTGTAATTATTTTCATTTTATTTCGTGAAAGTTATACTGGAAACTTAGCAATAAATTCATAAAACTGATGGTCTACTCAGTCCGCTGTGAATAATATAAGCAGAGGACTTATTTGTCTTTATTTTCTGTGCAAAGCCTTATAAGTTCATATGCACTTGGTTAACTTTAAATGACATTTCTCAGGCAATTAAGGCAATTTCATTGCCTCGGTGTTATTGAAATGAATTTCCTCACGCCAGGTAAAGGGTCTTCTCAACTCCTTGTTAACTCTTCTTACAGGTCTGTATAATTTTTATGGGTTCACAAAGGTCTTGACGGCATAGCTAATTGGATCCTACCAAACAGTTAAACACAGTGACAATTTCTTAAATTGCAAAATTTAGAACTGGAAAGGTTCAGAAAGGTCATCTCATTTAACCTTTCAGACAGTGATGGATCCTGCCTTCAGCCTTCAAGCATTTAAACACGGATTTTTAAAAGCTTCAATTTATTTTTTAATTTATAGCATATTTAATCCCTCAATCTTTTTCTTGCACACTTGGAACTAAGAAAAAATAACTGAAGCCGTGTAAGAAATAGTTCCTTTAAATCTGTAATGCAATTAGGAGGATATCTTCAAAGATGCATTTATCTATGAAAAGCAGAAAAAAAAAAACTTGAAGGATACTCTAACACTTGCCTTATTTAGGCAAAAATAATTTATTTTTAAAAATAAAATTGACAGTACTTGCTTTCCTTCACTTTTCAGTCTGCTCCAGCTGCCCTGTAAAATGCAGTAGATTGGGTGGTTTAAACAGCAGAAATTTATTCCTCACTAATTAGCTGCATTAACCTCTTCCCAGGACATTACGGTCTAGATCTAAAATGATTCCCAAAGCCTTCTGTCTTTGAAAGGAGATTGGAATATGGAGGTATGAGGGCTGGCTTGCTGTTAGGAAGTGGGGTCTGGCTGGAAGAGGTGGATCACTGTGAGGGTGACCCGGAAGGGCAAGTCTCCCTGCTAAGTTATTCCTCTTTTCTCCCTGCTTCCTGGCTGCCCTGTTCCTTTGCCACGCCCATCAGCCCCTGAGTCAGTGAACTATGGACTGCAACATGAGCCGAAATAACCCTTTCCTCACTTACATTGTGAATGGCATGCATTTTGTCTCAGTAGTAAGAGAAGCAACTAAGACCTCCTAGTACCCTACGAGACTCTTAAAGATCACACCAAAGTGTAACATTACCTAATTGGAGACCAAGTTTCTCCCCCATGATCTTTTAGGAGATACACTAAATCTGTATCCAAACTGCAGCAGGTGTCACGACCATTTAATGGGAGAAGTACAGTCTTTGCAACAAAATTTGAAAAAAAATTTCTGGCTGGGAAATGTGGATATCGACATGTAAGACAATGAAAATGACCCTTACTTTTCAGCATACATGAAAATTAACTCAGAATGAATCAAAAACTTATGTGTAGCAACTGAAGCTCTAACACTTTCAGGAAAAAGAAACAGAGAGAAATACTTATGACAACGCATTTGATAATGATTTCTTGGATGTAAAGTTTAAAGTGTGGGCCGCCCAAGTAAAAAGATATCACAGAGGTAATCAAAATTTAAAACGTTAGATAACAAATGATCAAGAGAGTGAAACAAACCATAGAATCAGAAAAACTTCAAGTTATGTATCTCATATAGGTTACTAATATCCAAACTACATGATGAATCCCTGCAGCTCAACAACAAAGTAAAGAAGCTGGTACAAAAATGGACAAATGACCCGAATAGATGCTTCTCCAAATAAGATGAGCAATAAGCACATAGAGAGATGCTTAGCATCACTACCCAGTAGAGAAACATGAATGAACACCGTAATGAGATACCACGACACCAGTTTACACCTATCAGGATGAATATGATTATTATTATCATTACTATTATTATTATTATTATTATTATTAGAGAAGAACAAGAAAGAAAAGGAGGAGGAAGCAGTGAAAACATAATAATAAAGAATGGTGAAGACACGGAGGAACTGGAACACTTACCCATCAGGGGCCAAAATGTGAAATGGTATAGCTGTTAGGGAAAACAATTTTCCACAGTAGCCAAAAGGTGGAAGTAACTCAAATGCCTACTGATAAATGAAGGAAAAAGTAAGAAGCAATGAATACGTACAATGGAGTATTATTCAGCATTAGAAAAGAAGGAAATTTTGAACTCTGGTAACAAGAATAAACCTGAAACCATTATGCTAGCTGAATAAACCCTGGCACAAAGGACGTATATATGATAGCATCTTAGGTACTTAGAATAGGATGACTCAGAAAAAGCAGGTACGATAAATGTTTCCAGGCACTAAGAAGACGAATGAGGATTTAGTTTTCAACGGATCTAGAGTTTCTGAGATTGAAAAAGTTTGGAAATAAATATTGGTAATGGTTACATAATATTACCACTGATGTGTACACTTACAAAGATTAAAGTGCTAAATTTTAGGTACATGTTATCACAATAAAATATCAAAAATCAAGCATATTTAAGTTAACCATTGTACACACTTAAAATAGAAGTGCCCCGGGCTGGAGGTACAGCTCAGTGGGCTAAGTGCTTGCCGCTGAGCACTAGGGCCCTGAGTTCGATCCCCGGTCCCGGAGAAGTGCCCCACTACATTTTAGGAAGTGTAAAAGATTAACTGGAGGTCAAGACATATCTTTTCATATTAGAATAAATTTTGGCCCAGAATATTAATTACCGAAACATGGAGCACAGTGCCGAGAGAATGCAGATCTATGATTTCTTAGTAGGGCTCAAAATGAAGTCTTCAAACCTCATCCTCTACAGCAGAGGTCCTCTTATATCTGCTCTATTGCAAAAACACTCCAGCACACACATGTGCGCTCTTCCTGCTGCACCAGAGAAGCCTTACCGCACCACAGGTTCACTTATGTTTGCACCCTCTGAGAGAAAAAACCACAGACCTGAACATGGGCTCCCCCGCCCCAGCTTTGCCCGTGAATGCTTCAGGCGACCTCTCTGAGCGTCTTCCTCCATTTGCTCCCCTGAGGTGGCCTCACCTATATTGTAGAATATTTCTCTGGCCGAATCCTTTACTTTGTATTTATGAATTTTAAAGAGCGTTTGTAGCCACTTTGCCTCAAATTCAGACCGATGTCTTTTGTTGCTCTTCTAGCTACTCTGATCTCACTGCTGCTACCAAGAGGCAAATTTTCCCAGAGCCCCTCTTCTCCCCAGTGCTTGCTCCCCTTTCCAAAGAGGAGATTCAACTGATAGAAGTACCAGTCCCACCGTGTTGTTTTAGAAACACATGACTAGAATGCATAGCTTGACACTTAACATTTCTTCATCTTGAGTTCATATTGAACAAGTAACTGTCAACAGATTGAAAAGTAACAGTCAACTAGACATGAATCTAGTTGACACAAATATTTTAATTACAATTATTTAAGGCTCCTCAGAACTCATTACCTCATTTTCAAAATATTGGCTTGAAAGAGCAGTCATAAATATTTATAAGCTATAAAGTATTATTTTATAGATATATTTATAAGATATAAAGATATATATAAGATATAAATACATCTTTATAGATATAAATATATTTTATAGATATATTTATAAGATATAAAAAACTACAACATTTAGCTCTGCTCTTAATGCCACAGTCTGTGTCTTCTCCATCACTATGGTTCTAAATACTTGACTATTTGACCATATCCTAGGTGCCAGCTGTTTGTTAAGATTGAAAGGTTCATCATCACTGCTCTTGAGCATCCTGCTTTGTGGTTTTATCACAAAACATCACTATCAGTTGGTCATTGTGGTACACTTCTGTAATTTCAGGACTCAGGAGATGGAAGCAAGAGGGTCATCACTAATTCAAGGCCAGCCTGGGCATCATTGCAAGCTCAACACCAGTCTGAACTACGTAGTGAGACCTTCTCTCAAAAAACCGAAAGACTTACAGTTCTATCATGTAGCTTATAACAGACTTCAGGATTATATTACAAAGGACTTTTTTTCCTTTGGATGTATAATAAGAATGCTTAGCTGTAGATAAATGTACCGTGATTTAAACCTGAGATCTCATTATTTGTGTGCACAAACCTTTATACAGGGTCTATAGTTAATCTTGATCAAATATTTGAATCACATATAGGATGACTATATCACTCGCTGTTAAAGTACTGGACACTTTTATGAATGAAAGAGATTCCTATTAATAATCAGGTCAAGACAACAGGCATAAACCAGACCTGTCCTGAACAAACTAGAATATGTCACTCAGTCACCTTATCACATCTGGAAAAGGTCCTGTTTCTTTGAGAAGCAGTATCTCTTTGAGATGAATTAGAGAGATTTCGGGTATGACTTGTTTTTCTAGAAAAGTGATGAGAACAAATGAAAATTTCATGCAACATGTTGCTTGGCTTTCTATTCTAGGATATTATATCATTTAAATGCAAGTATTTTACTGACTGGAATAATAGGTACATATGATTTTGCAATACTTTACTAAGAAAATATTTACTGAGGAGTTCTAAGGACACAATTTGTAATTAAAATCATAGGGTGAATACATTGTTACTTGTTAGAAAAGCTTTCAAAGAAGTGGAAAGTTAGCGTGTGCTAACTTAGCACTTAGAAGCCAGACTTGCAAGTTAAGCAATACAGGAGCTACTCAAATGGGCTACAAGGGCATTTTGGTAACACATATTTTTGAGGACAAGATTGTTTTTGTTAAAATAATTGTTTCCAATGAAGGATTATTTTTTATAATTTACATGGTAGTAGAGCCATTTACAAAGTAATTACTCCAGAAAAATGAATTTTTCTAATTATGTATGTGCATGCACGTAGTCACCTTATAACACTATGACAGTGGGGAACTTATAGAACCACATAAACAAGCAGAATGAAAACTAACCCCTTATAACACTCCAGCTGTGGAGCTGGAGATCTGGAGCAGGACTGAAGCTGATGTTAAAGATGGACATTTCTTCGACACTCCTGGAACTTTCTCAGACGGAAAGCTATGAGCGTCCTTCCTGTCTCTCTCTGCCGTGTGAAGCACTCAATTCCAGGGACCATGCTCCACACAGCTTTGCAGGAGAATCTCCACTAACACAGGACACAACACCAGATTAGGAATGCGGTGGTATGGTGCAACTGTGGGATTCAGTGTTTGGCAGTCTCGGGTTCTACAGCAAGTTCTAATCCCTAAGTACTCTTGACCCTTATCTGTGGTGGGGTACTGAGGAACTGTCCTGCCACGCTCCCTGATTTCTCAAGTGGTTCCAAATAAGTAAGGTAAATATATTTATTGAAATGTTTGAAGACTGCAATTCTTAAAGACAACTTCTTAGAGCATAGCTGAGATTTTTAATGATAGGTAAATGAGACAGGAGGTATTGCCGAAAAGGACCTGATCTTCTCGGGTTTCCTTTCACCCTAGGCATATACATTGTCCAGCTAATCCAAGTTCTTCTCGTTTTCACAAACATCTTAGGCATTTGGGCTTAGAGGACAAAGGAAAGGAGTTGTTCAGGAAGGAAAAAAATAAGAGTCAAATGCACACATTGGTGCCATATTATGCATAAAATCTCAAATTCTGATAGCTTTTATACTAACTATAATTACCTTACATGTATACATGAAGAATATTACCATTGTTTATTGCTGTATAATAAACCACCTCTGATGAGTGAGGCTTTTTTTTTCTGGCAATGGCAGTCGAACTCAGGACGCCATGTTTGGCAGCCAGGCACTGCACCACTGAGCTATATCCCCAGCCCTGACTGACACCTTTTTTTTTTTCATGGTTTCTTTAGACTTTCCTTTTATTTATTTTAAAAGTAAAAGAAGAAAGCATATTACTCCATTTAAAACATAGCATAAACAGACATCCATTTACAAAATAGCATAATACAAACAATACAGATTTACAGACAAAGTGGTAGGAAATTAACAGTGGTTGTTGTATTATGTATTGATATCTTCAAAGTGGTTTCTCAGGAAAACAAATAGAGACATGTAATAGTGATTAAACCAGTGATCATCAACTGTTCCTTTCAGTAAAGCAATAGAAGACAGTAGTACAACTGTTAGCTATCCTGTACATACATACATACATGATTTCCCCTTCTTTCCCTTCTCCTTTCCCACACACCAGTTGCCTATTACTTTTGAGCATTTTCCTTTCATTTCATAACGTCTGTCATACCTCCTAGTGTTTATTCACTCTTTCAGGTTCTTACACTTTAAACAATAATGATTTATTAGTCCTCACAAATCTGTGTGCCATCTGGACCAAGCCCAGGGGTTTGTGACCCATTTGCTCGTGACTGAGCTCGCTCACATGGCTGCACTCCAGGTGGCTTCATAAATATATCTGGTCAGTGCCTCAAGTGGGATGGCTAGAACGGAGTCAGGATGGGTCACTGTGTACCTCAAGGTATTGAACTTCGTAAATGGTGATACCCAGGTCTCAGAGGAGGGAGGGAAGGAAGGGGAGAGAGTGAGAGAGGAAGGAGCGAGAGAGAAACGGAAACAGACACCATCGGAACCCTCAAAATCTGGTCCTCAGACTAATATTGAATCTATTCCATCATAATCTATTAAGCTTAGCAAGTCACAAAGCTGGCTAAGATTTAAACAGAAGAGAATGAGATTCTGCCTTTGGATAGGATGAAGAGCATCATGTCTGTAGAGTTAGTAAATAATTATTGGAGCACTTTTAGGAGATCAAGAAATTAAGCTTTAAGTTATTGTCAGTTTTTGAAATTGCAAGTAGTGTAGCAATAAAAACCTACTATATATGTATTTCTCTGTTGTTTTCCTATTGTTGAAGATGTATCTTCAGGGTAAATCATAAGTAAGAATGATGGGTTAAAGACTAGACATATGCATGGTTTTGTTGGGTACTGCCAGACTCCCCTGCTATGGTTTGAATATGGTTCCCCCACTAAACTCAGGCTGACATTTAATTCCCATCATGAAGTATTAAGAAGGTACAAATGTTATCTATGATGTTTAGAGGGGGGCTTTCAAAGGTGATTCACATTAGATAAAGTTATTAGGATGGAGCCCTCCAGATTAAAACCGGTAGCTTTATAAGAAGAAGGAGAGGACCAAAAGATGGACAGGTATTCACACAGGGATTATCTCTCTCTGTCTTGCTTTGTGCCTCCCTATGCTACATCCAACTTGCCATCAAGATGGCCAGCACCAAATATGAGCCCTTCAACTCCACAACAAACCTGTAACCCTGGGACCTGGGAGGGACAACTGGTAGATTCCTTCCTCAATCCAAAGCAATTCTGTCTCTGTCTCTACAGGTACAAATGAGAAGGTTCCTTCCATGAGTTGCCATAAAAATTTTAAGCAGAATCTCAGGTAACTTTTTTTAGCAAATTTGGGCACTAAATTGGGTTTATTCTAATATCACAGTATAAAATAGTTTCCTATGGAATTAAGCAAACTAAATTTCAAAGCCAGCTTCCTTTGCCCCTTGATATGCCTCCAGATTATTTTTATCTTCTATCAGTTAGTTCGTGTTTAAAAATATTAGCCTCTGAAAAATCACACAGCCCATAAAATACAGAAAGTAATTTGGCTAAAAGAAGAATAATAACTTGTACAAACAGATGATCATTTGACTAACTTCTTGTTTTAGGTAGTCCATGGTACTATTTCAGCCTTTATACAGTGATACTCAAGACATGACTATAATTACTTCAAATACTATTTTTAAGGAAATAAATGACAAAATATATAGCAATAGTGTATATGGATTTCATGTTTTAATTACTAACCCAAGTTAAATGATATGGACATTGTTACAGACAAATTCTCATTTTCTTTGTTTTCCTTATGAGAATAAAGCTCGTCAAATAAGATTAACAAGTGAGGTGTTTTCTCCTTTTTTATACAATTGGAGCAGTGTGCATTACTGTCAACATTACAGCAAAATTAGCACTTGCAAAATTTTGAGTAGGTGGCTTATTTTTGAGGAAGAGATTTTATTGTCTCTAATTGAATTGGATATTAGAACAGGAAAGCTAAGGGGACACTAAAGTAATCGAGTTTATTTCTCATTTTCACTTGGCGTAACTATTACTCCGAGACATTTCCTCTGTCTGAAGGGACCCTGGACACCCACTCAGGTCTCTTCTCCATCATGTCATGCTACTGCACTCAGTGGTTTTTTGCATATCTCTCGTCACTTAAGAAACTTCAACTTGCATTTCACAGAAGAAAGGAAGCTGCCATACAATATAAGACAATTTGGGTGTGGGGGAGGCATCCCTACCATAAACCAAGCTTTACTAACTGACTTAACGTATCCAAGTCTAAGCTTAAATGGGGCACTGTGTCATTTAAAAGCTGTCATGTTTTAGTATTTTCTTGTGTTCTCTGAAAAAATGACAGAACGCTATAATTTTATCCCTAAGCCTGTCACCCCTCCCAAATTCTGATTTGATGACTTTAAATAACAAGAGAATTGAACTGTGAGTAGGTTTGAAATTGTTCTTTTATTTGATTGCATTAGAGTGTGCTTAGCAACATATATGTAAGACATTAGGAAAGTAAATTCTGCTCAGACTAATGGCTTAAATTTGTTCTTGCTCTGTACTTCATATATATTATTCTCGTTACCTGAGAAGATGTTACACATTCCTGTTATTACTGAACTGCAAACCATAAGATTATATTCAACAGAGCTCACATTTCCTAGCTACAGAAACTTATGTATTAACTTACCCCAAACTTTGTGGAAATACTCCTTTCTTCTATAGAAGTATGCAGTATGCAAACAAAATGTGTAAGTACCCAACAGTTTGAAAGTAAATGTAACTGCTTTTCACTGAGCTAAGGAAAGAAAGAAAGCATTTATAGAAATATTACTCACATGATCAACTAAGCATACATGAAATATGTTTTCTAATGATGTGGCCCTCCAATCTTTTCTTGAAGTTTCCTTACTTTTATAATAAAAATGGAAATTTTGCTGCTCCTGAGTGGCATTTTGAAGACAGTCAAGTAACCTCCAGCTCCTTTTGTTCCAGATCTCCTTGAAATACCTTTTCAGTTGGTGCTTTCAGCATGTAGCAAAACCTCAGTTATTCTTCCATTTACTCATTCATTCATTCAACCTCTTTTTATTGCAAAACTAATGTGTAAAAAGAAATATTATTATACTACCCTTGTCACTGAGCCAAGTGAAAAACAATCAGTCACTCTATTAGTAACAAAAACAATGAGTTGCAGTTATTCCTATTTGGGGGGGTGGAGCTAATGAAGAACTTGAAATACCAAAGCTTTGGTACAGCTTTTTCTGCCAAAGGTGAAGGTCCAAAATGATTGGGTTTTGTTTAGTACATTACATTACTTTATATCTGACAATACACAGCAAAACCCTCAGCCTCGTAGGAGACAGAGGAAAACACTGCTGTATGTGAGAATGAAAGAAAAGATGGTTCATTTCAAAGCCTGGCAGACAAGGCTGCCGGTTTAGATCAACCTTCCCGTGAAGAGAAGCTCTAAAACAAGGTTCAAATACAGGCACGTTGCTAAGGAGAAAAGGTAACCCAGACAGGAGAACTCGGCCTTTGAAGCTGACTTTTCTCCAACGCTTATGGTGAATCTGGAGAAGCCGCTTAGGCTAAGAACCTGACCATTATTTTAAACTGACAGAAGGAACTGCAAGAAGAAAAAAAGGATTTCAGAGCTACCAACAAAGAATGTTTTTTGTTTTGATTTTTGGTTTTGGTTTTGTGTGTGTGTGTGTGTGTGTGTGTGTGTGTGTGTGTGTGTGTGTTAGGAATCAAACTCAGGACCTTGCTCTTGCCAGGCAGGTGCTGCACCACTGAGCTATGTACTCAGCCTTAAAGAATGGTTTTGATCAATCCAACAAGGTAGATATTTGAAGCAATACTGATCTAAAAGTTCAATACACAAAAACTAAAACCCGGTTTTCAATTTCCTCCATTACTGACTCGCCTCAGACTTACTGGTGCTACAGGTACCTCTGTAATAGCAGTGAGCCAGAAGCAGACATTATTTCTTTGTGGAAAAAGGTAACTCCATGCAGAGCCTCAGATCATCCCTAACCTCTTTTTCTGTATCATGTCCAGCACTCAGTGAAAAATATAATGAATGAAAGCAACTAAGATCATGTCAGTGGAAACTGAGGGACACAACAGGACACACACCCACCCATAAAGGACTCAGTCAGTACAAGGAGACCTCACTGACCATGACATAATTTTGATTGATGAGTTCAGTGAGTTAAAATATATAATTAAATGTTGGCAAAGTGCTGAATACTATCAAAGTTCTAAAAGGGAGCCAACAGTAGACTCAAAACTGACAAATTAAAACTCATGAATGGGACTTAATAAAATTTCGGACATAACAAGATAAATTCAGTAAATGGAAAGACTTATGATATTAAAACATTCAAACAACAGCATGGAGCATAAAAATAACAGAAAAATATAGAAAGTATTGAGGAGTCACACAGGAACATAATGAAAATATCATAGTTGTGGGTAATTGGAATGATAGGTTGAAAAGAAAGAAAATGAGCCAGAAGTACAACTTTAAAAAATCACTGAAAAGGTTCTAAATCTAGATGTTATTAAATGATAGTTTCAAATAATGTACTGCACTGCAAACTTCATCTAGAAAGATACACATAGACACACACACACAGACATACACTCATGCACACACACACTTAGGCATTGCATTACTTTCCAAGTTGATTGCCACAAACTTAGTAGCTCAAAACGACAGAAATGTATTCTCTGTAGTTCTAAAGGCCAGTACTTCAAAAAACTGTTTTGGGACTATGTTCTCACGGTGGGCTGTGGGGATGAACGTCTGCTTGGTGTCTCCTACCTTCTGGTGTCTCCTGGAGCTATGTGATGTTACTTCTCTTGCAGCTGCAGCTGCACATACCTTCAGTCTGTGCAGAACCTTCTCTGGGTCCTACTTTGTCTCTTATAAAGGCATTCACATCGGGGTTAGGGTCTGCTGTATTCCAGTATGATCTCATTTTGACCCTTACTCTAATTACTTTGGCCAGTACCCTATTTCCAAATAAAGTCATATCCTGAATTCTTGCTAAACATGAGTTCTGGAAAAGACACTAATAAACTTTGTTTAAATATATAGTAACAAAACCAGTGAAAATAAAGGACAAAAAACCAATAGTTCCAAGTTTCCATAAAAAGTAAGACAGCTTACCTTCCAAAGAGAAATACAAGACTGATAGCTGGCTTTTCAAGCCAAAAGAAGACAGAACATGGCATTATGCTTTTATAATGCTTAAGGAAAACTGTTGCTTAATATAACCATTGTTATATTAAGAAAAATATCACTTAGAATATTTCTTTGTTTAAAAGAGGATATGTCAGACAAAATCTAACAAAAATTTAAGCAAATACTTTGCAAAAGAAGACTATAGTATGTGTTCTTAACTAGAAGAAAGTTAGTCCATACGGAAAGTCAATCTTACAGAAACAAAGAAACAGCAAAACAAAGAAAGACTGTGGGTAAATTTGAATAAATACTAACTACATACAGCAAAAATAACTTTTCAAGAGATTTAAAAGTATGCACAGATAGACGGCATACATGTACATACATACATGTGTAAAATATGTACATACTAACACATACATATTAAGAAGCTGAAAGTAGAGCTGCAGTTATAGCTCAGTGGTAGTTCACTTGCTTGGATTGTTTAAGGTCCTGGGTTTACATTTAGCTCTGAAAACATGAGCATAATATTAAATATCAAAGTAAATATTAAAGCAAAGGTCATTATGGGATTTATAAAATAACCAATAATAATAAAATAACTAATTCATCTGGAAAATAAATAAAATTTACAAGACTATAAAAACTATTATTTTTAATATATCCAAAGTAAAGAATAGTCAAAGTGTAATGGTAAAGATTTCTAATACAATTTTGACATGTAACAAACAAGGAAAATTTAGAAAATGTAGACAGAATTAACCTTGTTGATCCACAGAGAATCACTCAAACAATTGTAGAACACCCATGCACACATATACACACACACATGCCCGCATACACATACACAGAGCATTTACAAAAATTTATTATTATCTATCACATAATGTCTAAACAGTTTCAAATAGAATTTTAAAGTGGAAATGTGAATAATGTATTCTTTTGACACAGTAAATTAAATACAACTAAATACCAAAAGATTAAAGATTCAATCATTTAAAAATTAAACACAAATAACATGTGAAGGAAGAAGTTATAATTAAGATTAGAAAACACTTGAACAAAATGAGCTTATTTTTCAGATTATTTCATGAAGCTACTATAATGCTGATAGCAGGACTGGAAAGAACATTACAAAGAAAGAAAATTATAGATTAATTTCTCTCAAGAACATCAATTTTAAAGCTCCTCAAAAAAATTAGCAAAGAAAAGCAATAATATTGTGCACAAAAGAACAAACAATGTATCATGTTTAAGTTGGGGTCTTCTTTCAGAAATCAAGCATGATGACTCATGTAAACAGCAATACTTTATATTCACCAAACTAACATGATAAAAGATTACAATTCATAATATAATCTCTCATACTATGATTACTTTTTTCCACTTAGAGACTCATAGCATACTAGAAAGAGAAGGGGACATTCTTGCTGTGATAAATATTGACTATCTATAAAGGAAAAGGGGCAGGAAATGCTATCCTGAGAGATAATATGCTGAGAGGTTTCCCTCTGAGATTCAAAATAAAGTCAGACTGTCCATTTGGTATCATTTCTATTAAACAAGGGCTGGCTATCCTAATGATTTCAATAAAGCAAGAAAGGAGTGAAATTTAGCCAGGACATGGCAGCAACCTGTAATACCAGCATTCAGGAGGTTGAAGGCGGAAGGCTAGCTAATGAGTTCAGCCACAGCCTGGACTACATTGTGAAAGCCAAATCTCAAAGAAACAAAGAAAGATAAAAATATCTCAAGCAGAAACCAAAGTAAACCAACAATAAAAAACACAAAACTGTACTATTATTAAAAACAAACCCGTCAATATTCTCAAGCAACGTTATTTGTGCATAGAAAATCTAAGTCTCTACCACCAAATTAGCAATGTCACTAAATACCATTGTGCAAAATTGATGGTATTTAAAACCAAAATGTTTAGAAATAACCTAAAACTATCGAAAAGTCAGGGATAAATCTTGCAAAAGATCTCCACATCTTCTATAATAAAAAAATTATAGAATGTTAGAGAGAAAAACCCAAAGAAGACCTTTAAAAATGCATTGAAAGTGTGAAGATTGTAAATATATCAATTATCCCCAAAATGACCTTAGCTTGAAAGACATCACAAAATGTGAGTTAACTTGTTTGAAAACCTTTATAGATGTAATCTGAAATTCATATAGAAAGGGAAAGAGCTAAGCATACCTTGGAAAAGAATAGTGGTGGACTAGATAACTTGCCTCTCAATTATTGTGACTTATTTGAAAGTCATTGTAACTAAGACAACAGAGGAATTACTTTAAGAATAAGTATCCTAGGCACTCATGCTCCAGGCCCTGTGCTCAGTCTCTAGAACCAGAAAGAACAGAAAGCATAGACCCAGTAATCAGAAGAGAACACGTGCCCAGAGACTAACCACACAAATATGATTATCTGACAGAGGTTGCTTTGCTGTGCATTCAAGCAGGAATGATCTTTTCAGTAAAAAGTTCTGGGCAATTGGATGTCCTATCTCCTACTATATGCAGAAATACTTTCCAGAAGTAGTATGGGTCTAAATGTGAAATTTCAACCAGTAAATCTTTTATTGGAAAACATATTCATGACCTCAGAGAAAGCAAATTTTTTTTTTTTTTTTGCCAAAATTGAATCAGGAAGACGTAAAAATCCTGAACAACCCAATATCAATTAATGAGATTGAAAACGTCATTAAAAACTTACCAACAAAGAAAAGCCCAGGCCCTGATGGACTCTCAGCAGAATTCTATAAAACATTTAGAGAAGATCTAATGTCAACACTCCTCAAACTCTTCAATGAACTCGAAAAGGAAGCAACTCTCCCCAACACATTTCTGGAGGCAAGTATTATACTGATACCAAAACCAGAGAGAGACCTAACCAAGAAAGAGAGCTACAGGCCAATCTCTCTAATGAACGTAGATGTGAAGATACTCAACAAAATACTGGCAAATAGATTACAGTGAATCATAAGGAAAATTATACACCACGACCAGGTAGGATTCATTCCAGGAATGCAGGGATGGTTCAATATTCGCAAATCAATTAATGTAATACACTATATTAATACAGTCAAAGACAAAAAACACATGATCATCTCAATAGATGCAGAGAAGACTTTCGATAAAGTCCAACATACATTCATGTTAAAAACCTTAGAAAAAATAGGAATAGATGGCCTCTACCTCAATCTGATCAAAGCCATCTACAACAAACCAACAGCCAACATCATACTAAATGGACATAAACTGAAAACTTTCACTTTAAAGTCAGGAAAAGACAAGGATGTCCACTGTCACCACTCCTATTCAACATAGTTCTGGAAGCACTAGCCTGAGCAATCAGACAAGAGAGAGAAATAAAAGGAATAAGGATAGGAAAGGAAGAAGTCAAACTATCACTATTTGCAGATGACATGATACTATACATGGAGGACCCCAAAAACTCCACAAGAAAACTCCTGGAATTAAATGACAAATTCAGCGCGTAGCCGGATACAAAGTCAACACCCAAAAATCAATAGCATTCCTATACACGAACAACAAACAGACTGAGAGAGAAATTGAGGAAACCATACCCTTTATAATAGCAACAAAGAAATTGAAATATTTAGGAATCAATCTAACAAAGAATGTGAAAGATTTATTCAGTGAAAACTACAGTACTCTGAAAAAGGAAATACAAGAGGATTTCAATAAATGGAAAAACATACCTTGCTCATGGTTAGGAAGAACTAACATTGTAAAAATGGCCATACTACCAAAACTGTTGTACAGATTCAAGCAATTCCCATTAAACTACCGTTAGCATACCTCACAGATCTAGAGAAAATATGCTTCAAATTCATCTGGAACCGGAAGAGACCCAGAATAGCAAAAGCAATCCTGGGCAATAAGGACAAGTCAGGTGGAATCACAATCCCTGACCTGAAATTATACTACAAAGCTACTGTAATAAAATCAACCTGGTACTGGCTAAAAAACAGACCTGAGGATCAACGGAACAGACTGGAAGATGCAATCATAACGAAAAACGCACTCAGCTACCTAATATTTGACAAAGGGGTCAACCAAACCCACTGGAAAAAAGAAGGCCTGTTCAATAAATGGTGCTGGAAAAACTGGCTTGCCTCTTGCCGAAAACTGAAAATAGACCTCAGTCTATCACCATGCACCAAACTCAGGTCAAAATGGATCACAGACCTCAATATTAAAACAGAAACTTTAAATCTATTGGAAGAGAAAGTAGGTAAAAATCTTGAAGTCATAGGAGTAGGCAGAGAGTTCATGAACAAAAATGAAACTGCAAGGGAAACACTTCAAAGAATCAATAATTGGGACCTCGTTCTACTGAAAAGTTTTTGTACATCTAAAAAAATCACCAGCAAAGTAAAAAGAAAACCCACAAATTGGGAAAAAAATCCTAGCTGGCTGTCCCTCAGACAAAGGTCTTCTATCTAGAACATACAAAGAATTAAAAAACATGTACCTGTCCAAATTCAAAGACCCAATCCAGAAATGGGCAGCTGAGATGAATACACACTTCTCAGATAAAGAAATACAAATGGCAAATAAATATATAAGAAAATGTTCCACATCCTTAATCATTCGAGAAATGCAAATAAAAATAACATCGAGATTTCATCTCACCCCAGTAAGACTGGCCAGTATGAAAAAGTCATCCAATAACAAATGCTGGCGAGGCTGTGGAGAAATAGGGACTCTATTACACTGCTGGTGGGAATGCAGACTGGTGCAACCACTGTGGAGAGTAGTTTGGAGATTTCTCCGCAAACTAGGTCTAGAGGTTCCATTCAAACCAGCTATTCCTCTTCTGGGTATTTTCCCAGAATATCTGAAAACATCATATCACTCTGATATATGTGCACCCGTGTTTATAGCAGCGCAATTTGTAATAGCTAAAATGTGGAAGCAACCCAAGTGTCCATCCACAGAAGACTGGATTAAAAAACTGTGGCATTTTTATATAATGGAATATTATTCAGCTATAAAGAAAGACAGTTTTGGGGACTTTGTAGGCAAGTGGTGAAAACTGGAGTCCATACTCTTAAGTGAAATAAATCAGCGATACATATGCAGGCAACGTATTGTATCACTGGTGTAAGAACCTGAGGGTGGGAATATAAACTAAGAGACATGAAGGAAATCTGCTCAAAAACAAAGAATAGATGGGACGAGGGAAAGGAGAAAAGAGACAAAAATGTATGTATGTATATATGAATATACATATATACAGGAGGGCTAACATGGTTCTACTATTATTATATCAGTTAATGCTAAGGAATAATTGATAATGGGTTATTTGATCAATCTTGTATGTCTGTATGTGTTATCCTGAACACACACTTCAAAGATATCAATATGCAAAGCAGCAACTATTGGTGTTTTTTTTTTTGTCTTTGGTTTTTTTGTTTTTTGTGTTTTTCTGTTGTTGAGAGGATTAATTGTCTGACCAATTTTGCATGTCTGTATCTGGGTTAATATATATACACTTCGAAGATATCAACTGGTAAAACAACAACCACTGTTGAGTCCATGTCACCTTGTCTGTAGATCAGTTTTGATTGCACTATTTTTTATGGTAATTTGTGTCTGTGTATTAATATGTTTTTGTGCTTTTATTTTTTTTAAAGTAAATAAAAAGAAAGCAAATATTTTTATACAAGACAAAAATGGCAATAGATATAAACAAAAAAGATAAATTGGCTTATACTATATCAAGAATTATGTTTAATTAAAAATCATTAATAAATTGGAAGAAATCAAATGTTGTGGTCCACACCTGTAACCCCACCACATTGAGAGGCTGAAGTAGGAGGATCACGCTGGGTTCAAGGCCAGCCCAGACAAAATAGTGAATTGAAGGCCTACTTAAACTATGCAATGAGAAAAAGTCTAAAAAACTGAAAAAATATGTGGAATACAGAATAATAAAAAGATGTCATATATATATATGATTTGAAATGAAATATTCATCAAAAAATATTAGGATCTTTTACAAATAAAAGGTAGATAATCCACTACAAAAAAGAGTAAAGCTTCAACAGATACCTGATCAAAGAAGGTAACAAAGTAAACAATTACACGTGAAAATTGGCTCCATGTCATCAGTCGTAAGAGACCGGCAAAGTTGAATCAAAATGAGATACTACTACATACTCAAAAATGACTAAAAATGGAAATTCTAACAATCACAAATATTGGCAAAGAGTGTGAAACTTCAAGCACTGTCACTCATTTTTAATAGAAAAGTAAATTAGTACAGCCTTTCTTCATGAAATGACCTCATCACAAAAATTAAAAACAGTGCATTACTGGCCAGGCATGTGGTGCACATCTAGAATCCTAGCACTTGGGAGGCTCAGGCAGAAGGTTGCCATGCATTCAAAGCTAGCCTGGGATATATAGTGTGCTCTAGGCCAACCTGAGATACATAGTTATGAGATGTGAGATATTGTCATTAGATTCAGTAAATTTAGTGATTTGTTTCTATCTCATTAACAAGTCAGTGCATGTATTGTAACTTAAATTTATTAGATGAAAAATAAGTTGATGCCACCCCCATCGTGGCTTGCCTCTGAGGCCCAGGAGAGCCACGTACACTCCATCAACTGTCTGGGGTTCACGACTCAAAGCCCCAAGTTCCACCACCATTGCACTTTGTATTTGAGCCCCAGGAGAGCCGGGTATGCTCCATCACCTGCCTGGGGATCCTGGACCTGGTGCCATGCCTTCCACTGCCAGTGTAGGGCAAGTTTGGCATCCAGGATACCTAGAGATGCTCAGGAACTTCAGTGTGGTACCCAGGAAGGTTGAGGCTCAGTGCTCTGCATCCTGCATTGAAAATGACAAGATTAAGGCACAAAATGCAATCTCAGAACTCCAGCCCTCTCAAAACAAGTCCAGGAGACACTGATATAGGACAACTTGGAAGTCACAAACCTGAAATCTCTGAAATGATCACAACTGAAGTAAAGAAACAACTCCATCAGGCCATAGAAGAAATCAGATCAGAAATAATCTCTCAGGTAAAAAATGAAACGGCAACAATAATGAAAGAATTGCTCAACGCATCTAAAGTAGTAGATTTAAAAAATAGAGTAGCATAGAAAAATGATAGAAACATTGAAGGAACAATGTAGGAAAGATCTTGAATGCATGAAACATATTCAAAGAGATATCCAGAAAATTAAAACTTGCATTGAAAGCTGGCAAAACCACCTGAATGAAGCTGAAGTTAGGCTTTCAGATCTTGCAGACAGCATTGCAGCTAACGATCGTAAAAGGAAAACTCTCTTTAAAATAACAAGCAGCCAGGAAATATCAACTCAACAGCTGCAAGATGATGGAAAGAAAAGCAATATAAAACTAATAAGTGTCAATGAAACAGCAGTAGTCAACAAATGACATAAAAAGACTATTTGCAAAAGTAATAGCAGACAATAGTGAGAAAGGGAAAGAAACTGCTCAAAAGGAAAGAATGACTGGGATGAGGGAAAGGACAAATAAGGAAGAAATACACATACACACACACACACACGCACATGCACACACACACACACACACACATACACATGCACACACACGCACACACACACATGCACACACACATGCACACACACACATGCACACACACATGCACACATACATGCATATGCACACACATGCACACACACTTGCACACGCACACACACGCACATGCACACATGCACACACACGTGCACATGCACACACACACACACATGCACACACACACACACACATGCACACATGACTGGGAAAATTGTACCACTAATTTCTATTTCTTTCATGAAAGGAAGAGTTGCAGAGTAAAAAGAAAACCCGTGAAATGAGAAAAAATTTTAGCCAATTTTCCCTCAGAAGAAGGACTTCTATCTACTACATATAAAGAGTATTTAAAAATCAGGGCCCTCAATTTCAAATATCCAATACAAAATAGGCATCTGAGATGAATACACACTTCTCAGATAAAGAAATACAAATCGCAAATAAATACATGAAAAAATGTTCAATATCATTAGTCATTAGAGAAATGCAAATTAAAACAACACTGAGATTTCATCTCACCCCAGAATGAATGGCCATCATCAAGAAATCAACCAATAACAAATGCTGAAGGGGGTGTGGGGAGAAAGAAACCCTTCTCCTTTTGCTAGGAGTGTACACTGCTGCAAGCACTGTGGAAATCAGTCTGGAAATTCCTTAGTAATTAAAAATTCCTTAGTTTTCCTTAACTAGGATTAGAGTTCCCATTCAACCCAGCAATTTCTCTTTTGGTTATTTGTCCAGAAGAACTAAAAACATCATACCACAGTGATATGTATGCACCCATGTTTATAGCAGCAAAATTTGTTATAGCTAAACCATGGAAACAACCCAAATGCTGATTAACTGAGGAATGGCTAAAAATGATGTGGTATTTTTATATAATAGAATATTACCCAGCTATAAAGAAAGATAAACGCAAAGCTTTTATAGGTAAATGGATACAACTAGAGACCATACTAATATGTGAAATAAATCAAGTTCATATGTGTAAACATTGTATTGCCTCCCTAGTGTAAGAACCTGAAAGAGTAAATAAAATCTAAAAGGTACAATAGATATTATTAAAGGGAAAGAAATTGCTGAAAAGGAACAGCTGGGGTGAGGTGGAAGAGAAAAGAAAGAAGGAAATATATACATACACACACAGGATAGCTAAGATAATTGTACTACTAATTTCTATCACTTGTTGAAAGGAACAGTTAATGTTATTGTTTGATGAAACTTGCATGCCTATATTTGTTTATCTGAGTAACTAATTGGGAGATAACAATATGTAACACAACAGCCATTGTTAATTTCCTGTCACCTTGTCTGGAATTCTGTGTGGCTCTTATTGTTTGTCTGTTGTTTTGTTTATGTCTTTGTGTTTGTTAATTTGTTTTTGTCCTTTTCTCTTTAAAAAGATAAAAAAAATTTGAGGATTCCCATTAAGTGCTGAAATATTCCATTGTATGTTCATAACAAAACAAGAAATGGAACCATATTCCTTTCCAGCCAGCCTCTAGAACAATCCCCAAATGTGTGTATAATGCCTTTCTGCTATATCTGCATTTTGTTGTCACCATGGTACATATATTAAGATTTAATTGCCAATTAGGTCATAGAATGTTATACAGCTTTCTTCTAAGGCTCTAGTGATTTTATGGAAAAATAACTTTTAAACATGCAGTGTAGAGTATAAATATATCTTAACAAACAAAATAGACTATTGAAGACCTTCCCAGAAAATCAAATCCTCTAAAGTGAGAACAGTATTTTAGCAATAATAGCTCTTATTGTCACTACTAAAGAAATATATAGTTTTATATGTTACCATTTCAGTGCAGATTATACATTAATGGTGCCTTTAATACCTGTATTTCAGAACCACATAATATGTTGATGATATAATTATAGTCTCACATGACAACTTCCTACAGTTGGTACAAACATTCCTTTGGATATGTCTACTGTAAATTTACTATTATGTGGTAAATCTATGCTGCTGCTAAATAAATCAAAAACTAACTCTCATGCTTTCAAAATAAGCACTGCCCAAGACTTCTATGTGTTTATTCCATGTAAAATTGAATTCTGTCTTAATTTTCTTGAAACCTAGTTTCCATATACTCAAGCTTATAATATAATGTTAGGAATTTTTAAGTGAAAAGTTTGCAAACTTTGTAGAATTATATATTTTGCAGATTTTTGTGTTTGGGGCCTGTTCACATACAAGGGATACACCCTAAAAACGTATTCTATAGAACATAAAGCCCACGCCACCTAAGTGGGGTAAACAATCAGCCACAGTTTATCTCCATCCAATCTGCACAAGCATATTTCCCTGAAAACCAATCATGACTGGGGTCATTAATGAAGAAAACAAATGCAATAGAAAAAATACATAAACGCATTAAAAATAAAGATTTAGCCCATGTTTTTCTTAAGACAGAAGCAACCTTCAACACGTGCAGGAATCCCTAAGACAGTGAGGGGCTCAGCCCTCCACCGCTCTTCCACTCCCACCCCCAAGCCCCAGTGAGCGACTAACAGGAGGACGCACCAGAAGCTCAGCTTAAGGACCAGTGCCCCTCCTATGTCTTGCATATAAAGTAACTCACTGGGACTGAAATGTAGTTCAGTGGTAACACATTTGATAGTGAGCACAAAGTCCCATGTTTGATCCCCAGCACTGAAAAAAAATGTCTGCTACAAATGTGATGCAAATAAAATCAAGTATAGGAGGTATACTTGGGTTAACCTGAGATGCACAAATCTCTCTTATGAGGAAGCAAAGTACATCCTGAGATGTGATAATGTGGAGCTTCTTCTTTTTTGTCAAATACTAGAGGTGAAAGATCATGTTATAGACACCCTGCTAGGATCCCTTCAGTCACGGCGTATCAAGAGAATTTTAAAAGCATTTTTTGAGGCTCTGTATTTTACACAGGTACAAGAAGCAGCATATCAGGAAGGAGGCAGTTCTCCCCCAGGAACAGCCAAAACAAGACTTTGTAGAACAGCTGTCAGAACAAAGGTGGAGTCTAGAAAAAGCCACATCATGTCCTTGGCATAGATCGAGTCGCTGCTGGAGACAATTCTCCTTAGATTTCTCACCTTCCTACAAGATCAGGGCTCTCAAGACAAAGACAGGTTGAAATAGCGAGCAGCTTGGAGGCTAGAGACAGTGCTTCCCTCTGCGGAGATTTACAGAGGTAATTCCTGAAGTGTCCAGGGGAATAGAGATACAGAGCCCCTCCTGCCCCTCTCAAGGGACTTTCACTTGTTCCAAGGAAATAAATCTACAGTTGTCTTCTCCTTTCCCTTAGAGATTCATTCACTAGATAACATCTCCCTTCAGAGAGAAAGGCAGGCAGATGCTCCAACAGATGCGTAAAATCTGAATTTATTTGATACAGGGCTCCTCACCCACCGAGTAGCTGGTCCTCCTCTCATCACCCTGTGGAGACTGGTGCATAGGAATTTGATACAGAGTGATGCTCTGACTGCCACACATTTGCATGTACATGTGTATTATGCATGTATGAATATGTATGTTTCTTTGTATATGTATATTTTGCTGTTTAATGTTCAGAGAACACAGTTGTTAAGAAATTTCATCATTATACAAACATTCACAGAGCATATCTACATACAGCTAGATAGCATAGCCTATGGTGTACTTAAGTTCTATGATAAACACACACAGACACGTATGGATATAGCCTACTCCTCCTAGAGCAACGACGAATAAAGCAACACAAGATTAAACCAAGCACAGGAGAAAAAGATGAAAGCAAGAGGTACACCGTTCGGAGGAATGCAAGGCTGCTGCTGGCTCACACGGCGTACTAACCGAGGGTGAGCTTCATTTGCTTCACGTCACAGTCTCCAAATATAAAATTCGTGAGAATGACATGAGAAATATGACACAAAATAGAAATTTTAAAAGTATGAATGACCAAAGGCCGGGCAGAAATTAAATGGAAGGTTTGGAAGACAGAGAAGAGGGGAAGGAACGTGGGGAAGAAAATTGATCAAGACATGGTTTACATTTAAACCAGTTCTCCAAAATGAATGCAATTACTCTGTGTCAAAAACACATACTAATGAAGAAAAAAGAAAGAAATGCACCAAAAAAATTTACCCTGTGAACAGCTTGAAAGAAAAGAGAACTAAAAATTAGTTCTACCCTTAATCCTAACTCTTATAAATATGGCCCAGGATACAAAGAGAAAATATTTTTAAACGAAAAGAAAAAGATGAGGAGAGAATAAAAAGAGACAAAAACTGTTTGGTAGCAGGCCATGGGGTTTCCAGAGAAAGGGATCATAAAAATTGGAAAAGATGAAAAAAATGTGTAACAGACAAAAAATGTTCTGAGCTGAAGAAAGCTCTGTGTTTACAGATTAATCTTAAATATTCCTGAGTTTGCCCAGGAGATGCTAGTTCATTGGTGGCTATGCCCTGTTGTGAGGGAGAGCAGAATCCGCCCTTCCCCATGCCAATCATTTTCACATAAAACCTTCTTCTAATGTTTATCTTGATGATTTATTTTCCTTAACAATCTTTAAAATTGAAACTTCTTCTTTCATGATTTTTAATCTTTACCATAAAACTATACAAATCAGGAAAATAAAATGTTGTGTCAGCTATGCAACTTACTGATTGCTTGATGTGCCCCTTCTAGACATTTTAGTTTTAATAGAGCTCATTGTTCTAAGACTGTTACCAATTGGTTAAAATTTAAACTGTTGGAAATAAAATGATTGCATCAATAATCATTCTGTTTTTATCCTGGAGGAATTTGGAGTTTGTACGATTACTGTAAAATTAAGCAACTATTCTGACAAATTTCTTAAAGGAATTTGAAAATTGAATATGTATGCCAATATGAAATAGCATTTGATGAAACTCAGTGTGGCGATGAACAAAGAAATCATTTTTATACATAGATGAAGTAATATATAAGTGTAATGCTATATATGGTTGGGTTAGATATAGCTGGACACCCAATGTCTTTACAAATACATGTAATTAAGAGACACTGAGATGAAGAGCAGCTCAGTACACACTGAGCAGCATGAGAAGCAAACAAAGTCCTAATGACACAAGACTGAGTGAGGAGAAGAAATCACCTTTTTATAAGTGAAGATCATGGTAGAGAAAAGAAAGTTAAACATGATTAAATGCCAAAAGGGTTAAAAATAATAAGCCTCATGCAGTCATGGAGGGCGGGTTTTTCAGCAGTGGCTGAATCTAGAGTATGACTGGTTCTTAGTGCAACGGAACTAAGGCTGCTTGTATTACGGGTGGGTGATGGTTGGATCAGTCTGTGATTGTATTGGCACTGCCCTAAGCCAAGTAAACTGAATAAGATAAAAGGGGTAGAAAGAAGCTTATTTTCTCCCTTTTGCTTTTCTTGCTTTTGGTATCTTCCACTGCTATAAAAGTTGCCCCTCTGCCATGTGCCAGTCTGCCTTGCAGCCAGGCAGCTGTGGCAACTCATTAACTTCAGGTGTCAGGTATTTTTTTGCTAACAATGAAAGAAAAGTAACTAAGACACAGTAACACTTTTTCAACCATTTTTGTGTTTGTTATACTATACTTAAAAACTTTTCAAAAGATATTAATGAGAATTTCTCAAAAACTATACTAAAAGATTAACCAATATGTCTATACAACAACTGAACACAAATATGCAAAGAAAACAAATTGCAACAAAATTATTGATGTGTTTGTACACATCTCAAGAACAAACTGCAGTTTTATTAGTCATTATTTTAATAGGCCAATTTATAGATATAAATTGTTCCCTTTTACACAAAAAAGCATGTGATAAAAATGTAATATTTCTTTTATTATTTTTGTATTACAATATTCATTTCATTTTTCAAAGTTTTAAACTCAAGATTATATACAAACTCAAAATGAGAACATTTTACTATCTTTCATCTCTGTCCTTCACTACTGCTCATTTTATTTCATCATTATGATTAATTTAATCACATATGCAAGAATATATCGCAAAACAACAAATATTTATTACTGCATAAAGTTTCTGAAAGTCAGGAATCTAGGCCCAGTTTAGCTAGTTGGTCATGGGTCATGGATTTTCATGATCCTGCTGTGAAGCCCTTGGAGGGGACTCTAAGCTTGGCGTGATGGACTGACAACTGGTGGTCAGCATGTAACACCCAGCTGAACTGAATCAGTGTGGTGCCAGGTGTGGGGCTCCACCTGAGGGTTGTTGCCAACAACATAAAGAGGAGAACTCCAGAAGAGGTGAGACTGCTGGTTCCACTGGAGAAGCTTGTCGTGCCCGCTTTCCTGGTATGAACTCAGCTGTGTGTATCATCAGAGGAGCTCTCGGTACCTCATTGTCACTGAGAATGACTTCAGGAGAATGACTTAGGAGAGCTCTGGTACTTGAGCATCGCTTCCTGGCTCTGGTGGGGAGGAGGAGTGCTGTTAAATCTCCTAGAGAAGCTCGTCATGCTAGTTTTCCTGATATGAACTCAGCCGTTATCATCAGAGGAGCTCAGAACCTTGTTGTTGATGAAGGAGGCTGTAGTACTTTTTGGAGGAGCTCTGATCCTTACTTTGAGTGTCACTTCTTGGCTCCAGTGCAGATTCCTAAGCCCACTTACGCAGATCCTTCATCCCCTTGGCACAGACTTTCTAGCTTCCAACACTGACCTTTGGGCCTTGCCAGTACGTATCAGTGAAACAGACTTTTATGAGACATTGTTGTAGGCTCTTGGTCTCCAGCACTTGTGGGGGGCATTGTCACAGGCTCTGGTCTCCAGCTGGACTCATGCAGGACATTGCCAAGGGATCCAGGACCTGAGCTGGATTCTTTGGGTCTTTAGAGTGGGGACAGATTTCCTGCACTCTTTCGTACTTGACTCTTTGGTTGACTACTGTACAATAATCCCATAAATTGTGTCCTGTATTAAGTTGTTCCCCTTGCAAACCCTGATTACAACACTTAGATAACTGATTCATTCTACACAATATGATCAGGTTCACTCACATAGCTATTGACAGGAGACTCCACTGTCTTCCCCATGAGGACCTTTCCTCAAGGTGCTTAGAACATGGCTCTCCCCAGAGCAAGTGTGGCCAGGGACAGCGGAGTGACCCAAAACAGAATCCACTGCTTTCTTTATTTTAATAACCTAATCTTGAATCTAGGTAGCCTCACTTCTGCCATGCTCTCTTGGTCACAAACCCCAAGCTTGGTGCAATATGGAAAGAGATTAAAAAGAATATGAACACCAGAAGGCAGGGATCCTCAAAGGACATCTTCGTAACTGCCTGCCACATGGAAGTTGTTAGTTAATTGGGTTTCAGTCATCCTAGTTTTGTCACAGAATCTTTTTACCTGAAATAATTACTTATGTTACTTGTATCCTCGGTTTCCTATTCTCCATTGTATGTGCCTTCAGGCAGCAATTCAGCTACCTAGTATACTTTTGCAGTTCCTCAAATGTTTATTTCTGTAAAATGTGAGCTCTTGACGGACCTGCTCCAATGTGATTTCTAGAATTTTTCTTTCCTTTGATATGGCAAACTTAGTGCTCCCAAAGATCTCCCAGAAGTAGACAAGCTTCTTTCTTCTTGCATTAGATATAAATAAATGCATTTCTTCTTGCTAATAAGGATTACAGTGCAACCCTCTTTGTTATTTGCTCAGTTAGAGCATGAAAAGAAAAAAATGGCATGGGTGCAAGCCCTGGCCCATCACTTAATAGCCTCTTGAAGGTATTCCTTTCTCGCGGATAAAGGCAGGTGCATTACTGCAGTGCAGGACTGAAGCAAAGAAAAGGAAAACATTCTGATTAATTTATTTCTTATGAAGTGAGAGGTACTATTTGCATTTCTATCCCCTGGAAGTTGGTCCATATTGCTGTCCTTCTGTTACCTGTGATTTCAAAGGTCAGCTGAAAAGTTTAGTGTGAGCCACTAAGTGGTGAAAACGGCTACAACAATCAAAAGCAAAACCAGAAAAAAAATGAGTCTTCTGAACTCTGCAAAGTAAAACCACAGATGCTCTCTGTGACTCAAAGGGAAACCACTTCTTGCTTAGGTTATGATTAATTTTCCAATTTAGATTCAGTGAGGTAAAAGAGAATATGTGACCAACACTAAAAGATAATTTTCCCTTGTGTCTAAACTAAGAATTCTGACCCCCCCCACACACACACAATTCATTGTCATATTTCTAGGATTTTATAGGAAAAACAGGAAGAATCATGCAGCACTTTATTTCTGTGTGGCTCTCCCATACAGGACACGCTAGAGACTTTTTTCTTTGCTTTGCTCCTATACCTCTGTTCCTTCAATGTGAAAAGTAATTCTGAGCTTATTGTGAAAATGTAACGGTTCCAACGTAAGTATCTCTTGTCTTGGCTTTGGTATGGCTTTTCCTTAGCAGTTCAGTGACTACATTAAAAATAGTTTTATATGTCCTTCTTTCTTTTCTCAATCAGTTTTCTCTTGTTACATGATTGCTTCCTTAATGAGCACATAGCATTCCTCTGAGATAATTGTAACACTAGCTACAGGCCAATCAAGTGAAAGACTATAACTATAGAGATAAAATCAAAAGTCTATTTGATTTTCTATTCCTTTATAAGGACTACTTTTTACTTTAAAACTTAAAACACAAACTAAACTTAAATTACAAAGGTGAACATCACCAGATAATGTCGTATCAGACAGTTAAAGAAAAGCTGTCCCCAACAGCCAATATGTTCACTTTCCACAGCAGACGTGAGTCACAGGAAAGCAGAGACAAGCAGAGCAGCTGGCAATTATTCTGAGGTACTTGCTGACTAGTTGAATTATTTATTTATTTAAGTTGCTCGGGTTCTGTGAAAGAAGAATAGCCTAACTTAAAATGTAAAAATTTGCCAGATCTCTTGAGATAGAACGGTGGTGCTGATCTTGCTTAGTATCTGCTCCCAGCATTCTGCACTGCCTCCAGGAAAATAGCCAAGATCCAGCATCGACACAGTCCCAGCCTGAAAGCAATCCACAGTAAGGAACACAAGATCAAAAAAGACAGGAAGGAGAAAGGGAGAAAGGGAGAAAGAGAGAGAGAGAGAGAGAGAGAGAGAGAGAGAGAGAGAGAGAGAGAGAGAGAGAGAGAGAGAGAGAAAGAAAGAAAGAAAAAGATCAAAGACACAAAAGTAGGACCCTTGGGAATTTGTGTGAGATGATGGCTGTGGAAGATGGTGCTGTAGAATGTAGGTTGGTTAAAGGAGAATTTATTAAAATGCCTCAGCATTCAATATTGTGGTGAGCAAACCTGCAGTGTAAGCTGAAACACTAATGTATGTGTTTTTCAAGCTGAGATATAACAATGATCACAGTAAATGAGGTAGAAATTAGAGAACTGCTTTAGCAGAACACGAAGAAAGAGATCACATCTCCGAAAGGCGGGATTTTAAGAACAGATTTACTTGTGAAACCGGAGGACTCTTCCCCTTCCTCCTGCGGCCCCTGGGACTGCCTAGTGGAAGGTTGGGCATAAAGACTGTACTGAAGAAACGAAGGCTACCATTCGCAAGCTCAGCATGGTGGCCTCGTGTGATGGCCGGTGAGACACAATTTCCTGATACTGGGCTCCCTGGTGTGACTAAGGACATATTATTTCAGAATGCCAGATCCAGGAGATACTACTAGAAGACAAAAATAAATTCTCATTTCTTAAAAAATAACCTTCAGCACATGAAATATGAAAACATAATATAGAGATTTTTCAGCACACTTTATTGAGATAGCTGTACATCCACATGCAAAAGAATGAAATGGCACACCAAGCACAACGCAAAAAACAAATTAACAATGAGCCATTGACTTAAGTTCAGTAGGTAAATATATAAATCTTGAAGAAGATAGCAGTTAACATACATTACTCTGAGGCAATAGCCTTTTTTTTTTTTATTTTAGAAACATAAAAGTACAAAAACATATTGACAAACAGACACCCATTATCATAGAAAATAGTACAATCACAACTAATCTATAGACAAGGTGATATGGTCTCAACAGTAGTTGTTGCTTTATCCATTGATATCTTCGAGTTGTAGATGTATGGACCCATATACAGACATGCAAATTTAGTCAGACAGT
>PVLD010018805.1:0-38070 GCA_004027595.1 Dinomys branickii
AGTGCTACTGTTTCAGCTGTCTCAAATGGCCATTGGAGGAGTCACACTAGATAAATGATTATTAATAAACCATGAAGTAGAGAGATATCTTGGTAGGCTGGACAAACACTGTAGAAGGCTTCTGCCGTAGTTCCCTTGAGTGGATTTCCCCCGCACTTCTTGCTGTGGTTTAGGTGTGGTTTGTACCCCAAGCTTCATGTGTTGGGACTTTGGTCCTCAGCGTATTGATGCTGGAAGGTGGACTATTTAAGAGGTGGGGCATCCTATGGGCTTCATAGGTCTTGCAGTAGCTTTCCTTGGATTGGACCAAGAGGTTTTGTGGTACCACTGAGCTTTCATGAGAATGAAGTAAGAGTGAACTTAAGCTCAGATTTGGCATCTGTCTTCCTGTTTGGTGACGTGACCTCTCCCTCTAGCACGTGTTCCTGTTGTCTACCAAGAGTTCCTCACCATAACTGAGCTGAGGCTGGTACCATGCCCTTGAATCTCCATCATGAGTTTGTAAACCTGTTTTTTATGATATTATGCTGCTTAAAGTATTTCATCATAGTAAAGAAAAATGGACTAATATATTACTTTTCTTTCTCTATGGTTCATAGGTTATCTTAGCTTTCCTGAGTTATCTAGGGTTAGCCCACTTGGGTCTTTCCTTCAAGAATTCAGGACTTGGCAAAGCAAAATCTCTGAGTGTTCCAGCCCCAGACCATCTCCTTTAATTGCATCTTCAGAGAGGTGCTGCAACTTTTTCCTTTTAAAAAGTGTGAACTTTTGGACACTTGAATATATAACACATATTTGCTTAATCACTGTAACATTCTTTTCTGAAAATCTTTGAAGTTTTCCCCTTAATGATGTTCCTGACGTTCTGAACTTCTGAACATCTGCATCTTGCGCTTCTCCACACAGTAGTTACATAAACTTTGCTCCTGCCTTCTTTTTCTAGTGGCTGTCATTCCAGGCTTCTGGTAACTTAGTGTTTCTGTACTCTCTCCAGAGTACTTCTAAAGCATTTCCTGGAAAAATCCAGACATTGCCACTTTCCCTGGGTACCTGTTTTGTCATTCTGGTTATGAGTGAGTATTTATTCTTCTAGAAGAAAAAGATCTAGGGGACAGTCAGTTCAAGTCTTGGTTGGATCAGAACATCCTCAAAGAAGCAACAAGGAAAATATGTAAAATAAAACACTGCTTAGAGTCAGCGATCATTTGCTGTTTACTAGTTATGCAAACTTGGGAAAGTTGCACTGAATATCTAAACCTTAAATCTGTCTGTTAAGCTAGTATAACACATAGCAGAGGTGTTATGAGAGTTGAATGAGATTATGCAGGTGAAAGTACTATTATGATTTGTGTCTTGATGTCGCCTCAAAGCCTCATGAGGTCATAGGCAGAGCTTCTCCAGAGGCAGCTAGATCTAGAGTGTGTGACACTGGCATGGATTCATGATGCAATGCTATGATCAAGGGCACTAGGATTAAAGGAGTGAGTGCTACCACCCTAAGTAGTTTGGGTAAAGTATAAGGGATACAAATGGTGGTCCTTTGCTTCCTTTGCTTTCTGCCTGCCATGAACTGTTTCTCCTCTGTTATGCCTGTCGTTCATGCCAACCTGCCCTGGAGCCAGCCAATTATGGACTGAAACGTCTACAAACTGTGAGCTAATTAACCTTTTCCTCCTTTAACTTTGGGTGTTTGAGTATTTTGTCCCAGCAATGAGAGAGGTGACTAAGGTAGTACTTTCTTTTATTTATTTATTTTTCTGCATAGCAAAGGAGAATACTCTCTGAATTTAAAGTGGTCACTTTTCATATCATAGTTGCTCTAATTCATTTTTGAATGCTGTACATAAATCCTTAATAGTGGACACATGAGAAAGTCTAGTAAATGATGTGATTGTAAATATCGATCTAATAGCCCTCATTTATGAGATGAATGGGAGAAAGCAAAAAGAATACAAGAAAGAAAGTACCAACTTGTTGGAGATGTGATTATCTTGTATGTGACAACAGGAAGGAAAGTATCCTTATATTTTGCTTATGAGTCTGCAACTTAAATTTATATCATAAACCTGAGCTTTTAATTCAGTTTAGTATATAACAAAAATGTATGGTAAAATCACAGGTAGGCCACGTCTTGTAGAATTATAGTTCAAAAGTGCTGAAAATTTGGATCAAGTGTCACAAGAAACTACTCTTTAGAGATTTTAATTATAAGGAGTCGTGAGATAAGCATCTCAACTTTTAGAAGATTAAGTATGTGGTGAAATCTTCCTGTTTCAAGTTGCTCGCCTTAATTAAACTTGCCTATCTAGTCTTTCATTTGGAACAGTGAACCCACGTACAGTGACACTTCATTTGCAGTGATTTCCCCTGTAATTAACATTTGGAAACAAAGAAACTGTTCTGTGTATTTTTCACGGTTCACAATCATGTGGAGAGGTAGCTTCCTTCATAGCCCAAAGCTTTCTCCAAAAATGCTCTGTTAGTTGTTGTGACGTTTAGTTGCTTTCATTTTCTTCTCCTTGGAAGTTTTTCACATTTGTGTTAGGTGCAACAGCTAGATTATGTGCTTGGAAATAGACCTCTGGGTAACTTTACCTTTGAGGAATCATTAAAATCTAAAATTGAGAATCATTCTTTGACTGTCATCACTTTATTTCTAGATGGAGGAGGTTGGCTGAGATGCTGGGGTCAAGTAATGAGAAGAAAATAGGAGAATAAAACCCCAAGAATGTAGAAGCTGGAACGTGTGGGTTTAGATTGGGGTATTTGTGTTCTAGTCAACTGGATTTATAATTTGGCAAGAATCAGAAAAGAGGTTATAGAAAGAATTATTAATTGCTGCAAGATAATTTAAGGAGCTTGAAAAACTCTTGTAGACAAAGATTAAACTAATTAAATGAATCAGCGAACTTTTACTGAAATCTTCTTTGGATGATTTCTCCCAGTGTTTAGAGGCTTTGTTTTTTAGAAACTTAGGGATAGCACATCTTCAGTTGTTTTATTGATCGTGAAGAGCTCACTTCTACCAAGGTGACTTATAAAAGCACCTTAATGCCTTTGGCTTCTACTCCTTCCTCCTGAGAAACTAATTTTGTCAAATGAGTTGAAAAGATGAATTCTGTATGAAACTTATTTCAGGTTTGCCTAGCTGCAAATTATGTTCCTTCGTGTTATGAATGTCTGAAGATAAAAATACTATTCCATTGCCATCTGTTAAGTATATTCTATATATTCCAAGAATATATTAGAACAATACCTTGCCTGTTGGATTTATCTTCCAGAAATAGGGTGGCCTCAGCAGTGTCTGGTGTCACAACACAGCCAGGAGGCCTGTGAATAATGAACACACCCTTATCTTGTGCAGATGAATTCAATTTCCTCTCTATTGTAACGGTATATTTGATTCACTTCTTATTTTTATTTTTAAAGGTTGCTTACTGCTCCAAAACTTTTTTTGTAGTCACCACTAATATGAAAAATTTCTCAGAATTATCCCATTTGGAGTCTATTTGCCTTACCAAGATTCATGAATACTCAAACATCTAAGTGGGTCCACAGACTAAGAATATTTCCGGTCTGTGAACGTCAGACAACTAAAAGATGACATCTGAAGTTCCACTGGTAAATTTACCATCACAGAAATTATCTATTCAATCTGATTTTTGTTTTTATTCTACATATACTGAAGCAGCACATTTGATCCTCCAGTAATTGATAGATTCCTAAAACTGAATGTTAATGAGAAATAGGTCACCACAGTCCAGATTTGGACCCAGTTGTAGTAGCAAGAGATTCTGAGAGAATAAATCTTCTGTCTTTGCTGGTTTCTTCTGTAGAGAAACAAGACAATATTTTCACTTCATATTTACCTAATGGATGAGACTGAGTCTATTCAATGAGATATGAAATAAATTAAATTCTGTGGCAGGTGAACACCCTGCGGGCACTGAGGTTTGTAACACTATGTTAATATTCTCCAAGACCACTGCATGAGCTTAGCAGAGCTATCTTTAAAATTAGCTTTACAGGCCACCTGCAGACTTCTCTTTTGCTTTCCTAATCAAAACTGCAATCCTGGGTAATTCAGCAAAATATTAAGTAAATAATTGCTTCAGAATATTTTAGGTTTAGGAATGTTAAATCCTATTCTTTTTATATGCCTGCTGATACTAAGATGCAGGGAGTTTCAACCTTGCAATTTTAGTTTTGGGTGAGCTTTATTACTTTCCACTCTGAAAAATTAAATTCCTTTTGCAGACAGATGTAACAGAATCCTTAGCTAAATTATAGTGGGAAGAGGATCTGACTTCAGGGGTCTGTACAGAGCATAAGCAGAATCAAGATGAAAGTGCTGTAACAGGCCCTAGGGTTTTGGAGCGTATCCATGTGTACTTATGCATGTGAACTCTTTTTTGTTGGGCCGTGGTTTTTGTTACGCTCTTTCAAACCATGACCTTCTGAAGCTGAGCACCAATAGGGGTGCTCAGGACAAGGTGGGCGAAGCTTACCACTGCAGTTGTGGATGAAGGAGCATCATAACTAGACCATGGCAGTTTAAATTTGGAAATGGTGTGATAATCCTAAGGACAGCATACAACAGGTTGTGCTGTGTGTGTACAGAGAAGCACTTGCATTTTGAAATATACAATCTGTTTTTGGATGTAACTGTTCCAGTAACGTCGAGGTTTGGTTTAAATTCTGCTTGTGTTCTATTCACTGCTTCCTTTACCCTTCTTCTATCTCCTGTACTTTGCACAGAATCGTGGTGGCTTCTCACTATTCCCTTCCATTTTCCCTCTTTGTCCCTTCTTCCTTAGAAGGTTATGTATTCCCTTTTTAATTTCTTAACAATTACTCTTATTTTAAATTCACATTTTTACAACATAGTACTATCAAATATGAGTCAATGTTCGTCCTCCTTCCAAATGAATGTAAAGACCTTCAACCTCGGTAGCTGTCATCACCTCTGAAATAACTTGCATGTTGTTGTCATCTGATATCGCATTTTCACATAATTTTTAAAAACTCGTATTAGTCACTGTTATTATGTTATAAAGCCAATGCTTGTTTAAATTGACCCCTCGCTGCCAATCCTTTGCTCCCCATCCTCCTTGCGCGTTCCTCCATCCTTTACACTTTCTTCTTCGTGCCAAGTGTACTTTCATTCTCTTGAAATGCATCTCTTAGCAAATCTCTCCATGGAGATCCATTAATGATAATTATGTTCAGTTTTACAGTCTGAAAATGTGTATTTTATTCTCACTCTTCCATAATTGCTTGGCTGGGGATATAATACTCAGTTGACAGCTATTTTCTTTCAGCACTTTGTATACTCTTTTTCCCCCTGGCTTCCTTTACTATGTTTAGGAAGTCGTTAGTGGAGTGCCTTTGTTTTCTAGATGATTTTTGTGCTTTAAATACGTTATACCTTTGTCTTTGTTGTACTTCATTTTCACTACTATGTGCCGAGGTAGAAATCACTTTTGTTTATACTGTTGAGGACTCCTGAGACTGTAAACCAGGAAAAAGAGATGCCTGATCACTTAGCAAGTCTTGTGTTGCCTTTTTTCAAGTTCTGTCATTCATTAGTTGTATTTACATCGTTTACTCTCTCTGTGTATTAGGTGAATTGTCACTTGTTGCCTATCTTTCAACTGACCTTTGAAACTTAAACAATTACAGAAGGCTTCACTTATGTCTCATGCAAGTATGTTATACACCACCGGTGCCACACAGCCTATGAAATGAGGAATACTACTTCATATGTCTTTGTTGATCCCTCGTCAGACTTACGAGGAGCATTTTATTCACTGATTAGCTGAAACAGTTTCAGCAAACTTCTGCACTGGGTCAGGGAATTATCTGATTCTGGGTATCTTGCTCATCAAGAAAGAAAGGATAGTTCCCTATGACCCTGGCCATGCTAACCAGTGAAATTGGCCAGAAGTGCTGAGAACAGAGTTGAGAATTGGGAGTTGGTTCAATGTAAAGGCTTTTGTCTACCTCCACACAAAGTGGGCATCATCCAAAGAAGCTCAGATGATCTGTGAAGCAAAAAGGCATTCTGATTTCAGAAGGAACCAGAATGTGACCTGTTAGAGAAGGGTTTAGAGCGTCTTTCAGTGTAAAAAATAGGAAGTTTAGGAGATGTACAGAGGTTGTCAAGAGTTATGAACAGAGGAAAAATTTACTTCTACAGCTCATTGTAAGTTTACTTCTATAGATTGCCTTACCACACACCATTATTCTAGGAAAGAGCTTAGTTTGTACAAACCCCAGGAAGTTCTTTCTCAGCAAATATCTTTCTTCTGACATGTCAACAAGTTAACTACATAGTCGCCACTACACAAGATGGAGTTATTACTGTCCACTTTCTTTCACAAAAGTTTTATCCAAGATAGATGCATAAATTTATATGTAGGTACTATTATATTATGCTTGCTGCTCTTCTACCAAGGAAACCAATAAGCACACCACACATTTTTTAGATTTGTACTGTATAGCAGTTTAACAAAAGCAACAAACTGTGATAACAACTTACCCTTGCTCAAGTGAGCCACGTGTGGAAAAGTTATAGGGGTAGATGTAAAATGCTTTACTTGATCAGAATATTCACACAATATGCTAATTGAAGAAGATCATTTCTCAGTCAAAATCTCACTCCAACTGGAATACTATCACTGAAACACTGAAGAGACTATGAAATGCTAATAGCTTTAAATTGGTTCATATTCAAATTTCTAGGTGTTTGGGAAAACTAAACACGCTGTACAGTAATTGGCCTCTTCTGTAAATGTGGCCTAGATACCACTTGATTTGAACAGCCAGTTTTACATCCAGGAGTGAAGTGTTCCAGGTCTAGTTACCTCAGTATTTCTGAAGTAGATGACTATATGCCATCTCACCGGGAGACCTTCCCTCGTGTGATACCCAGGGGCTTAGCTGGTTTTAATTTGCTCTTTTCTGGAAAGCTTTATTTAAAAACAATTATGAAAGGGACGACTAATGCTCAAGGAAGTAAATTTTGGTTGGTTCAAGAGGAAATGCATATAAAGATGCCAGTAAACCATGGACACTTAAAGAGAAACTTGAGAGAAAGCATAAAATCAAACACATCTGACTCCACCACAATGAACCGTGCTTGGTTTCAGGTAAAATTATACACTTGTACATTCACATAAGGGATTAAAGAATAACAAACAGACTCAGAACAGTTTCTACCTGATTTTTGTGGAATGATCACAAACACAGTGGTGATTCAGGTAGAGAAAAATTCATACAAAAGAAAAATCTTTGAGAAACATCAGTCTGTCCTCTCAAACAAGGAAAATAGGAGAGAGAAAAATAAATTTAAAAATAAAATAGAAAAGCTAATACCCCAAAGCATGGCTTTGATGTTTTAAGTTAAGAAACAGAGAACACGGTTAAGGATCCCTTGCCTTCCTCGTTTCTGGCAGCTTCTTTCTTGTCTGGGATTACAGAGATGAATGATAATAAACTACCTCCATTTCAGGAGGTAATTTAGCCAGGAGCCTTGGGGTTTTGAGATAATGCCTTGTGTTATGACAGGGCAGACATGCGTGGAATAGGCAGGCCCCACAGTTCTTCATGGAATAGCCCTAGGTGTTTGTAGGCACCCCAGTGACCACAGCTATGAGCTACAGACGAATGAGTAGACCTTGCTTAGGCTGCCCAACTCATCTGTTGAAGAGTTGGGTAGGCAGAGGAAGGAGTGTGCATTAGTCTGCTAGGACTGCCATGACGAGGTACCACAAACAGGGTAGATTAAGCAACCAAAATGTATTTCCTCATAATTCAGAGGCCACAAGTTCAAGATTAAGGTTTTGAGAGGATTGATTTCATTTTGATCCGTCTCTCCTTAGCTTGTAAATGACTGTTGTTTCCTTTTTCTTCACATGGTCTTTCCTCTGCATCTGTGTCTTTGTCCCTTCTGTAGGGACACAAATCCTATTAGTTCAGGGCCTGCCCTAATGATTCCAGTATACCATAAGTACCTCTCTAAAGCACTTATCTCTAAATACACTCGGACACTGTGGCACTGGGTATTAGGACTTTAACAAGCAAATAAGGGAGAGGAGTATTTAAATTCAACCCATAACAGGGTGATTCGGACAAACATCTGTGAATGTCTTAGTAGGACTAAATGGTACCAGTTAGAATTTTTTTAGTACCTATAAATATTGTTCAAGCCAAACATGTTGTGTTTTTCTATACTTCATAACTGAATACTAAGATTTTTAGGATTACATAGAGGAAAATATTGTCAGATTTTAAAATGCTTTTGTATTCTTAACATTATCAAAATAGAATTCAGTAATCCTGGTTGAATTGTAAGTACTGATGAGTAGTATTCAATAATGATGGCATTAGTTAAAACAATTCTGAATAAATTTTAGAAAAATCTTCCCTATGATGTGGGGTTCTTTGTGATTGAAAATAAATTCTATTTTTCCTCATTTACAAAATAAAAAATTCTATTGAAATGGTTTAAGGCAGCTTTGAGGAAGTTGAGTATTCTTGGTGTGAACATGACTTACTGAAGACATACTTTCCCACTACTCTCTGTGCCCCAAGCCATGTATCAGATGCGTTGTTCTTAGTTGGCCAATTATGGGTGATAAATAATTGATAAACAAAGTAACACACTGAAGTCCAAAAACCTAAGAAACATCAAAAGATAAATTTTAAGCGCGAGATTGAAAATGACATTGATATCTGCATTAAAAATGTTACCTCAAAATGTTACCTCTTCTTGATTTTCCTGAAATTTTGGCAAATTTTGGGCCCAAATTTCATAGTAGGGTTGTATGTTGTTGCCTCTGACATAGCCTATTGAGGACTGTAACCTAGCTGTAAGTACTTTTGAGCTTCTTTATGCAAAGTGGTGTGATGGCCTCTTATTTTAAACCTGGAGATTTAAGGAAGAAAATATATATTATTTATTGGACTATGCTTATGCAAACTCCAAAAGGCTAAAGGAGATAGACTTTTCAGGACTAGGAAAGGTTTCAGTTAGCAGAGAAGGAGATTGAAAAGAAATTCTCATTTTATCTTTTGTAAGAAAATGAAAAGGAAAAACAAAAAAAATGTATAGTTAATATTGGAAGTGAAGTTATATTATCCTCAAGGAAATGTATTATTCTCAAGTTATACCCCAATAAAATTGCTGACATTAAAAAGTATGAAATAAAGGTTTTTTGGAACCCTTTGAGTACACATATGTGTAATTCTTAATTTCACAATAAAGGGTTCTGTTCCCTTCCTCCTAAAGAGAAATTGACTTTATTTTATAGTCTGCAAGTAGATACATTTAAAAACATCTCCCAAGTGATAGTAACTGTAGTTTGGCAAGTCAACCAATGACAGTGGTTGACATCAAATAAAAACTTGCCTTTAACGTAATATGCATACCTCCCTCAAATCCCTTATTTCTCCTTTCATGAGCATTATGGAAGGGTACATCTATGGTGAAGGTATTCACTAATAATAATGCTATTATTTCTGATTTTCATGGAGAGCTTTCCCTCTAGTGATCTCAAACTGCATTCCAAATGTAAACTTGTTTATGTGTACGACACTAGTTATTTCCTACAGTCCTGCTTTACAGGTGGAGAAATGGAGGCAAAGAGCTTCAGTATGATTTTAAACAAATGTCCCCTATATTTGGATACACTGCCAAGAACAGGAGATGCTCCCCGGGCCCCTGAGTTCCTATTCTAATACCCATACCAGGATTTTTCTTATGAGAGAAAATGAAATATCTCACACAACATGTTTACCATACAATATATAAGGTAAAATGGCAAAACACAGTTATGTCAATACCATTTATGAAGAACAAATTAAAAAAAAATCTCCTTCATAAAATCAATAGAAAGGGAGCAAAAATCAAGATGAATGGGTAAGAGAGAGCGGGTAACCAGGATAACCAATGAGTGGAATTTTCACACAGGCCTGCTTCAGTGAGCAAAGGTAAATAATTACTTGCTGAATGTGTGTTTTCACCACATAAGTTGGGTCAGCAGAGCCTGATAAAAGCAAGAGAAGATAAATTGTTGAGGCATATAATAGAAATGTTTATCTGACCTTTTATCATCCTTTGATCTAACGTGGAATTCATAGACAGAGCCAGTGCATGGCAGGGTCGGCTTTTGGTTTTGCATAGCCTTGGAATTGTTCAGCAAACCATAAAACGTGCCTTCTCACTTTTCTGCTTGAATGATTTCAGAGCTGCTCTTTCAGGACCAGTTTCTCTAATGGTGAGATCTAATTCAATTGTTTGCTCCCTCAGTTCTGAGGTAAGGCCTTGGAGGGGATAGCAGCACACACACGGCACAGAATGGAAGCGTGTGGCCTCTTGCTTGATGGGTTGGTTGTCCACCGCTCCTCATCTTGCTTACTCATATAATTCAGGTAAAACCCCACTGTGAAAGGGTTGCCTACATATCATTCGATTTTAAAATGATGGTAACAGTTTGTCTGTTCCCTGAATTCTAATTTTAATTCCTGTTATTTAGTACTTCAGGGAGTGGACTGTGTCATGCACTAAGTTTTTCATCTTGCTACAATTAGTTACCATACAATTAAATGACTGGATGGTTTCTACCCCTTTAAAATTACTAAGGCCCCCAAATGCCACATTATTCTCAGTTTGTATTGTTTTTGTCTAGTTTTGTGCTCATAGGTTGAGAAGTTATAAATGCTTTCTGGTGATAATGAATTTTTACTAATGCCATAATTGTCAACAATTATGTAGGGTTTGTGCTGTGAGTTATCTGTGTGTAGTGATGACAGATGTGATTTTCACTCTAATGTCTCATTGAGCCATTTCCCCATAAATGATGATTTCATTTGCATACTGGACATGAGGACAAGGTGAACAGATTATCTTGTGTATTAATCAATTAAGCCTTCTTTCATACTTATACTTCATAGGCACATATTTAAGAGACCAGGACTCCAGGGACTTAATTTTCTTTTGGATTTCTGGTTTCCAGTGAGAACCACAGAATCACAGAATTTTTGAAACTAAGGTAAGCTAAGAGCTAACAGCCTAACTTTACAGATGGAAGACGTGAGGCTCAGGGAGGTTAAGTCACAAAATTGGTTAACAAGGGCAGGACTTGAACTTGACTTTTCATGCGTTTATAATTCAGGCCTTCTCTGTGATAGGCACTGTGCTGTTTATGGTGGGGGGAACCGAGAGACCCTGAGGTATGAAATGTGCTGAAGGCCATTCCCTTTCCACTGGCCCTGTGGATGGGATCAGTTGGATGTTGATTTCCTGATGTACAGCCATGATTTAAAGCAGCATTTAAAGACTGTAAATTCCTAGGTAACTGTTTGAATCCCTTTCTGTTCATCCACTTTTACCTTCATGCATTTTAAGGGAAGTTATCTTAAACTAGCTTCATGAATGTGCCCTTCTTCTTTTAGTTTGATTAAAGTTCTTTGAGATTAGAACTTCCTCCTCTAGTAGCTAGTGTCTTTTTCTCCTGTTGGTTTTCACTTTTCTCTGGTATTGTTAGTCCAAGATGGAAACCACCAAATATGACACAGAAGGAAGACCCTTTGACAATATTCCCCAGACCGTTTATTTAATGATGGCTCCCATGCCGTTTTCTTCTCATAGCCAGTCTCAGAGATTTCTCAGGACTTATTTATTCTCTCCTCTACAGGGAGAGAATATAGGGGCCAATACTTTCTTCCCATCTTGGCCAATGCAAGAACAAAACCCAGGTCTTATGGTTGCCAGTGAGCAGTCATGTGACTAGGTTTTCTTACTAGCAGGAAATTGTTTCTCATTGTCTTAATTTTGTCTCTCCGTCTCTGATGGTAACTTGTCTTTATATGAAATTTTACAGTTTGTACAATGCTTTCATAAATGTTGTCTCCCTAAGCCTCAAAACAAATGTATAAGGTGGGTACCATTTTCCTTATCAACTTCACTTTACAGTATGGAACCAGAGGCTCAGAGGAGATGGCAATGCATAAGATCGCGCTACTGGTGTTCCTTCGATGCAGGGGCACTTCGCTGAGAAGGCATCCACTCATTCCACGAAGCAACACTACCACCATGCAGACTTTCAAAATCATTTCTCTTAGTTATTTATAGACTATATTGAAGTATTTCTGAGCAACAGCACTTTGGCGGACCAATATGAGTCAGAAACTTATTTGTGTAGAACACAGTGAAATGTAAACATCAGTATAAAGCTGCAAACCCTCAACAATGTATGCCTTTATAGGAATCATTAAATAATACAACAAGAGATGGCATTTGGTCCTCTACAAATAGCCTTCCCTGGGGAAGGCAGTTTGTGTCCCAGCATGGATATTATGAAAGAAGACTGTAGAACTAGACTGTCTGGTTTCAAATCTTGTTTCTGCCATGTCTTAGTTGTATATTTAATCCTTAGGCAGGTTATAGCTTACTTCCTCAGTTTCTTCATCTATAAAATGGGCATAATAACAGTTTATAGGTCATAGGCTTATTGTAAAGATCAAGAAACATGAATAGATACCTGCATGACCACACACACACACACACACACACACACACACTATAGAGCAAGAAGGTTTGGCATACAGTAAGCCCAACTGAATGTGATCTCTCCAAGATAGTGGATCAAGAAAGCAACCTGGACTGTAGTGCTATAAGAGGGACTTCTAGCATCTGCAGAGCAGAGATCCAACGGAAAGGCAAGAGTGTGAGCAGTGAAGGTGGTATTGGTGGGCACATTGTTGTCAGCAGGAGAGTGGAATCTGGAAGAGCTATGGTGTCCTTGTGCACAAGGTTCCCACTGAGCTTGTTTTAGGGGAACAAACCTAGCATCTGAGTTGGATACTTGGAGGAAGTGAAACTGGGCCTCTTCCTTTGTTACCACACCAATAACAATAGAAGAAAGTTTGGAAAAGGCACATGAAAACTCCCAATTATTAAATGGGGTCACATGGTGGCCAGCTCAATCTCCCAAACTCTGGGATGTATGCTGTCAGATAGGGATAAAATCCTCATGGCGAGGAGCAGACTTTTCTCACTAGCATTTGTCACTGGAAGTCATTATGTTTTGGCTACAGAGGAGTCATCTTGGGAAATCTCTGAGCTCTGCATTCTGGGTGGGATACTCGAGGGACAGTGGCTTGCTCCTAAGTGACCTATCTTAAGGAAAGAGAGCTGTGGGTATCTGGTATCATGTCTCAATGATGAGAAAGTGACTAAGATGGGGGTTATTGTCATTTGCTAGAAAGAGAAACCAACGCAAAGCGAAACAAACAGTTTAAGTCTCTACAACCGTAGAAGGCAGAAGAGAGGGCAGGAACTAACCTGTCTTATGGTGCTGTTTTCCTTGCAGTGTAAAGATTATAAAGTCTAAATGGTACATGATACCAAATTAATTTGAGGGAAGAGACCTAAAATGGGTTAGTACCTGGCAACTGCAATCTCCTTAGGTGGAAGAAGGAGAACCAGTGCTTCTTCTGAATGGGCCATAGAAACAGAGTAGATGTGAGAAGCCATCTTCGGTAAGCTTCAGCCTGTGGTCCCATCCTTCTGAGAAGAAAGTTTTGGTCTCACTGGGTACTGAACCCTCAATCAGGCAGTCCTAGGTGGGTTTTGTTGTTGCTGTTATTGTTATTGTTGTTTTTGAAATCAGGCAAACTTTAATTCAAACAGAATCAATCTGTGACTGAAAAGCCAGCTTCAAATTGTCTCCTCGGGACAACTGGTGTTTCCGTTCCTGCCCCTTTTTCTCTGCCTTCACCCAAGCCATTTCAGTGACTCTACACCTGAGGGCTGGAAATGATTTCCGAAGAGCTTGGAGAACCGCACGGCCTCAGGGATGAAAGGGCCCCCCAGGCCTTGTATTGCCACACAGATTCTCCTCCGTTCACTCACATTGGGCCAGACCCGACGGAGTGGTTCTGTGCCAGGGTTCCATTCACTAGCATTGTCCACACTCCTAAGATAACAAATCTTTGTTACCAGTGGAGAATTTTGGAAGTCAACTTTCATGCTAGTTTTAAAATATCAAAACTATAAAGGTAATATTGCAATTCCAACTTAGTGCTAAGAAAAGTGTTCAAGCAAAGCTGTCACAAACCTTGGCTCTCTGAGATGGTAGCAGCAGGGGGTAGGAAGCTGGGAAGGCGGGATTTCATTTAAAACAAAATCAGCAGAGAGAAACTTCTTTTCTTGTTTTTCTTGTTTTTAAAGGCTAGGATATGGATATATTTTGTTAACTTATTTCTAGCACTGGGCATGTAAGTATATTATTTTATTTTGTAGCACCTTGGACTATTTTTTTTTTTTTCCGCCATTGGGTTTGAACAAAAACCTTGTACAAGGCAAAAACTCTACCTCTGAGCTATTTCCTCACATCCTTTTAAGACAGGGCTTTGCTAAATTCTCCCAGGTTAGCCTGGAACTTTTGATCCTCCTGCCTCAGCCTCTTGAGTTGTTGGAATTACAGGCATGCATCATCATGCCTAGCTTCTCTCCTTTCTTTTTTCTTCCTGTTCACCCTTTTTTCTTTCTGTCAGTCTCTGAGGCTCTTTATTTTTTTCTCCCTCTGGCCCCATCAATGAGGGCAGTGTATGGCACCAAGCAGATACTTAATAAATGTATTGAGTTAAAAAAAAATTCAATGTGTGGAATGATCAAAAGGTAATGAAAATATTAATTATTCAAGTCATACCTTTATTCTTGGTTAACAATTTGGGGCTTTATTTTGATTAATATCTTTATTGTGCTGTACCACACAGTACGTAAGAGTAGAAATTACGGACTTTGTGAGTGAAGTGTCTGAATTTGACTCTTATTTCTACCAGTTACTCTCTGGTTACCACTGAACAAATGAACCTCTCAGTTTTCTCTTTTGTGAAGTGAGGCCATTAGTGAGACTGAAGCTCGCAAAGTTGCTGTAATACATGTGGCGCGTGTCATGGTTCCCGGGGCTGCTGACTTGAAGCACTGTGCTGGCGTTAGTCATTATTTTTTTACTAATGCCTTGGGAGCGATTCTCCTGAAGCAAGCCTATGAAAAGGACGCTAGCTTTATTAACAAAAACTCAAACGAGTTTTCGAGTCTCTGCATTATTTTAATAAGTGTTCAAAGTGACATGGGGTTCCCTCTCAGTCCTTTTTGGCAATTTATTTTTAGTAGCAGAGAAATCCGATATCTCAGATGATCGTAGCTCCTCATGTCCATTAACTTGCCCAAGACTAGCTTTCTAAATACGTGCGATATGAAAACCTCTTGACCAGAGATGAATTCCAAAACCACTCTTCTAAGATAAAGGTCTGACATGGAGAGAGAGGAAATCAGAATTCTCATGACAGATTTACAACCGAGAAATAATATACTCTCCCAAGTAGTCGTAGTCTTCAAAGTTTAATTCTTTGAAGGAAATACTTCTGATTGATGACTTAAGGTAGGCCACTGAAAAATCTGAAGAACTAAACAGGGAGTTCCTCAACTAATTGAAAGAGAAAAGATTTCTCTCTGGATTATTGCAGTTCTGATATGTGAAGTTATATAAAACCCACATGTCAGCTCACTGTGGGATGCTTGATATAATTTCATGGTATGTTTAAATCTCTGCAATCGGAGGAAACATACTTCTATACTTTACTCCCAGATTGGCTCTTAAGTTACATTATACTTTTGCTGTGTTTCCTTCCTGTTAGAGTTCCTTTTTGTGTGTATGGAGCTTCTTAAAGCCTTTACCATGTGGGATTATATTAAGTGGCACTAGTAACCAAGTTTAACACCAATAAACATGGACTGGCTCATTATAGGGCAGAAATCAGGAAATGGGAATTGCTAGTAGTTAAATAGAAGTTTATATATCTACTAAAAAAGGTTCTGTTTTTTAGCTACCTTTTATGGCATGCTACATGTGCTTTCTTGTGCTGAAAATCTTGACATCTTTTTTACATTAAATATTTCAAGATCATTGAGTTATTTATCCTTCAGATACAATGAGTAAAACTATCCCAAAAGGAGAAAAATGGCAAATTGCTGAAATTACAACTGTTTTTACTTTTCTCTAATGGAAGTAGCTTTAAAATCCATAGGGGGAAAATCCAATTTGAAGGAAAGCAGTATTGGAAAGCATGCAATTATGTACAGTGAGCATTTCCTCAATGATGGAAAAATTCAAAATACACGAAGAAAAGCCTCTGTGACCATTTTCTTAATAAGGAGAGTGGATATTGTACACTGGTGCTGGGGACTCCTGTGGCCATGGAGGCAGAGTAGAAATGGATTTATTTTCACATTCTGGATTGGAAGAAGGATACAAAATCATTGATGAAGATGGGATAATGTGAGAGAAATCACATGGGGATTGAAATATGGAGTCTGACTTTCTATTCCAACACTGCTTCTGAGAATAATAATAAAAGAAGCATTAAAAACTGTTTAAAAATTCAAGTTAAAATAACAATTGTTGTGCACGTTAAGTGAGATAATTTTCTCAAGTAATCAAGCTCGGCTATGTGATGTGGATCAAGCTACTTAACCAGATTTTATTCCCATTGGTAAGACAGGGGATATACAATACTCCTTTGTTCCTTCAGGGATAGCGCTTTTAAATAATCTATATTAAACGCAGAATATATTTACAGTAATAGTGAAATCTAATTTTGTTGGTTATTAGAACCACTTGGGGTCCTTTTCTGCTTCTCATATGCTGTGATTTTTTCATGTAAAATTTGCACTCAGGCAGGAGTAAACTAATTGAACCAGGAGACTATGGAAATGACTCAGAACAATAGATGGAGTATTGTAAAGCATATTCACACCCGCCCAGGGCGAGTGTGCCAAACTGCAGAGATGAAGATCAGTTACTACAGCCCTAGGCGTGAACACTCTGCATGAAGCACTTGCTTACACTGAGGCCTCCTCTCTCAGAAGAGTTTTTATATGGCTTGTAAAGATGTGGCCCTTAAAGAAATGTGAGGAGGAAAAATAAATCAGGCACAAACTCTGAAAACATTAGATAGGGAATTGGGAGGTAATCAGATTTAGTTTTTCTGTACATTTCCTATGTCTTCTATTAAAGGTTATGAAATTACTTTCTCAGGACATGATCATAGAGTTTATGGGCTACTGTTCTTAATCGTTCCATCGTGCAGGCTTATTGTTGTGGGCTTTGGGTAATAGGTGTCTTTGCCCATGTCTTCCCCACAACTAACTCAGTCTCAGCGATGGTGGGCACATGGATTTGGGAAAAAATACCAGATAAATGTAAGTGAGTCTTTTAATCTTCCTTTTTTAGAAGGTGTGGTCAAATGTTAAAGCATAGAAAAGCTATAACTATGAATGCTGTGAATAACCATGTATCTGTCATCAAAGTATAAAATAAATATCGCCAATATTTCCTTTTACTCTTTCCTCACTTCTGTCAGAAGTAACTTCTACCTTGAATGTGGTAATTGTCATTTCCATTTATATCGCTTTCTTTTACTACAGACAGTAATAGGGGATCCATAGAATAAATGATAAATATGCATAAATAAAACCATGTACAGTGTTCATGTTTCCTATTAATGAAATAATCCATTCTACTGAAACTTGTCATATCTTCACTTCGTGTTTTGTTTACAAGATTCATCTACAAGAGGATGTGTGGCTCTGGCTTGTTCGTTTTCGCTGCCGTGAGCTTCCGTTGTATGAATATACGACAAATAATTTATCCATTGCTCTCTTGATGAGCATTTAGGTTGTTTTTAGTGTTTGGCTTTGTAAATATAGTCTTTGTGAGTTATGTTGTACATTCTTTTCTATGTACATTGGCAAAAATTTCTGTTTTTTAGTACCTTTTTGACGTATGTAATAAATATCTGTCATGGGGAATTGGTACATATACATACCAACATCTTTTTAATTCCCCTCTGCATCCTTTTCTTTCCCTTCCCTTACACCCCTGACATATGCAAAAGTTTCTGTAAGCTATCTGTCCAGGAGATGAACTGCTGGGTCTTAGGGTATGTGGCCAAATTTTACTAAATGTCACTGAACTACTCTTGAAAGAGGTAAAAATTTACATTTCCACTAGTGTGTGAACATTTCCAGGGTTCCACATGCTTCCCAACATTGTGACTGTCATGCTATATGGTGTTTTCTAATCTCATGGGTTGGAAATGATATCTTCTTATGATTTTAATTTTCATATCTCTTATTACTAATGGGACAGAGCAATTCACCATATGTGTGTTGGCCATGCAGCTTCAATTTTCTGAATTTCTGTTGGTATGTTTTTCTATACATAATGTAATATCTGCCATTTTAACCATTTTTAGGTATATAATTCAGTTGTTTAAGCATAGCCACAATTCACAATGTTGTGTAGGACTATTACTGCTATTTCCAGACCTTTCATTGCTCCAAACAGAAATTTCATTACAAATAAGTGACAATTACTTTCCCCTCCTTCTCTATTCTAGACCTGGTGACCATCTAATATACTTTCTGTCTCTCTGCATTTGCTTAAGTCAGATATTTCATGTAAATAAAACCATTTTTGTCCCTGTTCTCTTTTCTTACCCATATTTCACTTAGCATATGGTTTTTAAGTTTATTCATGTTGTAGTATATATCAAAAATTCATTTTTACTTTATGGTTGAATAGTATTCCATTGAATAAGTCGATAGCATTTAGATTATCCTTTTATCTGTTGGATACTTTTGTTATTTCTCTCTTTTTGGTGTCATAAACAATGCTGCAGTGAACACTGACAAAGTATCTCTCTGAGTGCCTGGTTTAGTTCTCCTAGGTATGTATTTAGGAGTGGGATTGTTGGTTCAATTCTGTATTTAAGTTTTTCAGAAATGGCTAATATTTTTCCTCGGAGGCTGCATTTGTTGCACAATCCCATAATCAATGTACAAAGTTAAAATTTCTCTACATCTTTACCAGTACTTATTAATTTCTTTTTTTTTTTTTTTTTAAAGTAGAGCCCTATGTCTTAGTCAGTTTCCTTTTCACTGAGACACAATACCCAACCTCCACCATTTAAAGAAAGAGATGTTTATTCTGGCTTAAAATTTCAAAAGTTTCAGTCCATTCTTGGCCTGTTCCAAGGCAGAAGAGACATGATGGAAGAGCCTTGTGGAGGAAAAACTGATCATATCACTGTGGCCAGAGCCCAGAGGGAGGAGGGAGGGTTCTGGGAGGGAGACAGTGAGTTTCAGGTCATGGCCCCAGTGACCCACCACCAACCAGACCCAGCCTCTAACAGCAAGTCTGCCATAGCGCCCAGTTACTTCCTTAAGCCCAGCCTCTGAACACAGGAGTCTTTAGGGGGACACTCTAGGTCAAAACCATAATACCATGTTACTAATTGCGTGAGGTAAGATCTCATTATGGTTTTGATTCCCATGTCCCTAATGACTAATGGTACTAAAACCATCTTTGGAGAAATGTCTATTCAAGTCTTCTATCCTTTCTAAAATTCTTTTTGATATTAAGTTGTAGGAATTTTTATACATTCTCTTTAACAAACCTTTATCACATATGTGATTTCCAAATATTTTTCTCTTATTCTGTAGGTTATCTTTTTACTTCTTTTACAATGTTGTTTGATGTAAAACTTTTTACTTTTGATGCAAAGCTTTTTACTTCGGTTAAAGTCTAAACTGTCTAGTTTTTGTTACTTGGAGTTTTATTCTTTTTATTGATTTTCAGTAAATCTATACAGATATTCTGGGTGTGAGTCTTTTATTGATTATATTCATTAAAATGTTACATGATTGTCACTTCCTCTTTTAAATGATGTATTTTGATGAGTGTAAATTTAAATTTCTACATTTATGAGTAATAATTTACGGTTCATATTTTCCCTTTCCTTTCAGAAGATTACCTTGTTTAAAGATCAAAATATTAGTGTTCTATTTTTAATAAGAGTTTTAAAGTCTTGCTTTCAAGTGCAGAGTTTGTCTAGTTTTTTTCTGGTGTAACTGGCACAGTAGGAAAACTTCTAAATCCTCTGTTGAACTCTTGTCCGGTCCTTTCAGGTCATCACTACTGATTTCTGCTTTCTCCAGAAGTGAAATTATGGATGGCCTTTCTATCCCCATCTCAAGTCCCAGTGTACTTATTATGGTGGAACTGGGTTAAATCTTCTGGCTTGTGCCCAGCATGAATGGAAGCTCTTCCACTTTTTCTTTTCTGTATAATTTCAGTAAAAATCTGCAAGGTAGAAAATTGAGGTATCTGCTAGTGCCATCTAGTTGTGTCTTGTCTAGTTGCTTGTGTCTTGTCTAGTTGTTTTGGCCAATTGTAGTGTGCCCTAGTCATCGGTAGTCTGGACATTTCAGAAATAGAACAACCTTTATTTGCTAGCATGACATGTGCAACTTGTTTAATAAGATGGATTGTCTTTTCCTGTTCTGGTCAGAAGTCAGGTGAACCCTTATATTTTTCCTAAATTGCATATGTTATTTGATAAAGGTGGATGAATACTTTTTCAGGAACCTGGTTGCTATATAAACTTGCATTTTGTGTTGAAAGATGAAAATAACTGTTAGCACTGAATCTTTTAAGCAAATAAGACAAATGATCCCTGTGGCTGGAGGAGAAAGTTGTGAAAAAGAGGAATAAGAAAGAACATTGATTATGGAATTTGAAAACAAGAAAGCACAGAAGTGTGGCTGAAAGATTCTTGACTGTCTGTCATTTTCTTTAATAAACTTCGAAACATCCATGACTGTGAAGTTGGGGAGTAAGGCAAAGAGATTTAGGTAGGATTGTGGGGATCTGGATTTTCATACTGGCTGTTCTCCTTGGTAAACGAGTGTGCTTTCTGCACATTATTTCTGAATGCTTCTCATGTGGGATAGTGATGCCTGCCTTGAGAGAATGACAGGATTGTTGAGAGGATATAATAGGCAATGCATAGGAAAATATTTCATGAACTGTATAGCACAAGCCACAGGTTAGGTATCAAAATTCCCAGCTGATGAAATTGGAACAATTTCTTTCTGGTTTGAAAGTCCACTTTAAGTAATTCTAATGTTATTTTTCAATTCTCAGAAGTTCTTTTCTTGACTTACCTATATATGCATATGCAAAAACCCAACATCTCCTGAAGTTTAGATAAAAGGAACATGGATAGTTTCCTCCAAGATTATCTGGGGAGAGAATGGGGTGTGTGGCCCTGCAGCCCTGCCAAGTGTAGAGTGAGCCCAGTGCCTGGAGAACCATCCAACCTGGGCTGGAATTCTTGCCATTTGCGTTTCCTCTACCTGTCTGCGTTCCTGCTAATGCTTTGGGAGAGGTCTTGCGCTGTGCAACTTGTTGTAGATTTGGTATTATAAAAAATACGATCATTCTTGGCAACACATCCCAGATACTGGAAAGCCACTACAGAATAAGCTACTCTGTGGAATGATTTGATTTAAAATGTGTCCAGTTTCTGCACTGCAGAAGGCTCCTGGAATATTTGTAACATCGGTGGGCCCCTAGATACTGCAGTCCAGGGTTCCAGATGCTGGCAAGCATTTCCTACTATTCAATCAGTCTTAAAGGATTGCCATATGCACTTCAGTCAAACCCTTCCCACACACATACACGTCCCCATGAAATTGCTATTCTACAGCAAACCTTTTTAACCATAGTCACACAAATATGGCCTTTTTAATGACTAGACGAGGCACAATGTAGAGCTAACAACAGGAAATTTGTGTATGGGGCTTTATGCCGTGGGGCGGAACTCTGTTGCTGCCCTCTTAGGATGCTGACAGTTGATATCCGATTACACTTGTCACATAAAGAGTGAGACAGCATTATGGCATAATACTGACATTCCGAAATAAAACTTGGTTTATAGATTTCTTAGCCTAAAATTCATTTCCCCAAACTTTATAGCTCTCAAAGTGTTTATATTATATCTTGGTGAGATGGGCAAAGCAGGTATTTTTATACACATTTTTTTTTTCAGCTTAAAGAAGCTAAGACTGAGTTACGACATAGAAATGCTAGTCTTTTTCTGCTGCAGATGTTTTTTTCTGTTTTTTGTATGTCTGCATTTTAGTATATGAATTGCCGACCTTGTTACAATGCAAAAAGGGTGTGTATGCTCCATGCATATTGGAGCTGAAGGGTATGGTAGAGGTCAGTGGGTACGAAAACCTTGGAAACAATGGAAAAGCGCAGGCATTTTTCCTTTCTCCTGTTTGCTTTGCTTCTTGCTTACCTAAGGAGTTTTCTTATATATAACGGACATCAGCAAAAGTGCCTTCCTCCAGGAGGGCTGTCCTGGAGCTTACAGTGTGGGCCTCCAGGGATCCCTTGGCTTCTTGATTTAATTACTGTAAGACCTTTTGCAGTTGCCCCATGGTGTTTTCAGGCTTTCCAGAAGCTGTGCTATAAATCTTGTACCCACCAAAACCTTTTGTATATCTCTCAGCCAGAATAATTGGGAAGAAAATTATGTCCATGTTATTTCGGTTGGAGAAAGTGCTAATAATTCAGAGATCTGCGCAGTGGGACACAGAAATCTATTACTTTTAGGGTTAGCTCCATATTCTGCTGACCTTGGGCAAATCCTTGAGCCATTGTGAAACAGACTGGGCTGTGAAGTCTTGATTTGCATATTTAGTCAACACATAGATGTTAAATGCCTACTATGTGTTATCCTAGGCTCTGGGAGGTGATGAGCCTGAGAAGTCCTTGCCTTTTATATAGACCAGTAGATTGAAAGACCATGCAGTAGATTGTGAGGTGATGTTCTCCATAAAATCATGATAGAAACACATACCTTTATAATCCAAATAATTTCACAGCATCACTTTCCTGGATGTGCTCAGCCAGCTATTTAATAAGCCTGGTGGTGAGTGCTCTGGAAGGGTAGTTGAGGAGGAAGTGCCAGCACTTAAAGCAGCTGGCAACAGTACTATGCTCAGATCAAAATGATGGAGGTGACCAAAATTTCAGCACCTCTTACAGTACAAGTACAGCTCTGTGGGCTTCCCACATGTTACCTAACTTGGGTGGACTCATTCTCATTACTTTTGGCTCTAAACTTCAGAGTAGACTGCAGACTGTTTTCCGTCAGAGCTTCCTGACTTCGCTACACGAGAGGCCACCACATGGACTAAAGAGAAAGAAACTTCTTGGAGAAGGTACGGTGTGCATGTGGGAGAAACAGATGGATAGCATAACAGAGTGCGTTCACCTCTTAATTTCTTAAGTAAAAGGTATTTCATAGTCTACTATATTATTTTTGAAGTAATGAAACATTTCCAAAGTGAGAAATCATGTCATCTGTTGAGCCTCAGTAGGCTTAATCTAAAGAGAAGTAAAGTATTTCATATGATTTTATGGAGAACTTTGGGGAAAAAAAAACACAATGAGTAACCATCTGGTGTATTTTAAAAATCTGCTTCGGAACGTATATTTTACATATTTTCTGGATTGTTCTATTTTAGTGCCCGGTGTTTACAGATATTCCTGTTTCAGAGCCACATGTTCAGATGATTGCTGGATAAGGACCAACCAAATAAAAATCCACCACAACAAAAAACCCAGACACAGACTCTCACAACAGCACTTCAGCTCTCTTTCATTTAGAATGCCTCATGAGGCACAGTCTCAAACTAGGGCCTATTCACCTAAAATATCCACAAATAACATGGGAAGGAAAGCGCACCTTTGAGCCTCAGATGGTTCATTACTTGACAGTGTACTGTTTCCCACCTACAGAGTGGTCAGCATTTAAATATGATTTAGATGAGGAAATAAGAAAAGCTTTAGTTTCCATGATTGCTCTACTTTTTCTTCTCAGCTCCGTAACTGAAAATTGTGGCCAAAACAAATTGGTGAATACATTTTTGTTTCATATTTTGAGTAAATATTTCACTCAAACTTTGTCACCGTCATTTCGTCCCTCTCAAAAGGTCTATAACCCTTCTCAAAATGGGCGTGGGAAAGGAGAAGCTCTACCTGGATCGATGGATAGGGCAGAGGCTTTGCCTCCAGTATCTCTGGGGCTTCCATGGAACTTTCCCTCAGCCTGCCTGGTCAGTGACGTCTGTGGAGTGTGGCTTGTTCTACCTGGTCTGTCTGTAAGCTGTCTTATAACTGTTGCTGTTACTCATGGATTCTTTTTTTGCCAGTCTCAGCCACTGGGACTGGTTACACAATTTGTGAGACCTACTGCAAAATGAAAATGTGGGACCCTTTGTTCAAATATTATTAAGAATTTCCAGATGGGAACAATACAGCATTAAGCTAAGAGTGAGAGTACAGGATTCTTTAAAAATTCTCTGCTCTGCCCACTCTTCAGAGTCACTTCCGAGTACTTGGGCTGGCAAAACACACTTTAAGTTGGGAGATCGGGGTGGAGAAAAGCTGAGGGGGAAAAGATAGACTATTTTTTAATGCAGTGGGCAAGCAAATGGATGCGTGTTAATGAGCTTTGACCTTGAAACATGCTTTGTCACTGAATTCCTACACGCTAAACTTGTCACTTGCTTTTGCATCTGTGCACCTCTAAACCAAGTTCTCTGAGACTTGCCTTTTCTTTTTGCAAAGGTCAGCATCTTCTTACTTCGGTAGCTACTTTGCCTGTGTTATGGTAGCAAAAGGATTTAAATACTATTCATAGAAAAGAAGTTCATTCTTTCTTAGCTTTCCATTGATGTGGATTCTCCTTTTTTGAGCTCTCTGGCCTTTTCATAGTATCACCTTCAAAACCCCTCCTTCTGCAGCCACCTTTATATATCCCTTAAATTGACCACACTAATCTTTGCTGTTTTACAGTATTTCCTGCCGTCTCCCCTGTGTTGAGTATGAAGCATTTCTTTGAGGTCTAAGTGATGCTTTGCTTATGTGAAAGCGAGTGGATTAAAAATCACTTATTAAATATTCACAATGAAAGTGAATGCTGAGAGGTGGGAACCCAATTGCAGTTTTCTTTTCAAGGAAATATACTTATGATTTAAATTTATCAAAACATAAACAGATTAGGAATAAGCATAGCATTCTTAAATTTTAATTCTGGTGTTTTCAGCAATACACAGATGCATGCATCTGAAAAGAAATTTAAATTATATTGCCAAGAAAATTGGGAGCAAGTTCACCATAATATTATCTGCCACCTTTGTTTTTAATTCAAAATGCTAAGTAGTCACAAACTGTATATATTGCTCTTGTAACATTGTATCTTATTCAGTGTCTCAGTTCAGCGTTGATGTTTTAGTACCAAGCGACAGTGGTTCCGTGTTAGATTAACAGAACATCACTATTTGCTTGAACAAAGCATAGTAGGGAAGTCTGTGGAGCACCACACTGACAGAAATACCTACAGTTACAGACAAAGAGGTGAACTAAAGCCACAGGGTGCCCCGTTTAATTTGTCAGCAGCTCCCAGCAGTTTCTTCATATCATAATTTAGATTCATGTGTTCCACGCAAAGGCAGCTGTGATATTTCCAGTGTGGGGAAAAGCATTCTATCCAACAGATGTATTTGAAAAGATGTGCGAATGCATAGCTACAAGAAGATTACTGCAAGTGGTTGGGTTTACAGATTTTAAAATGTCCTTCATCAGCAATATTATTATAATGAAAAGTAGGGTTAGTAATTGCCACATGTCCCCTTTATATGCCCCACCTGTGCCTCTGTTTGCTCCACTTACTGGTGAAAGGGCTGCACAATTTCCTTAATTAAATCCTGTGATTTTTTTTCCCACATCCTTCTTGAGACTTTTTCTTCCCTTTCTCCACCACTGATGCCTCAGATTGGGTCTCTTCTGTCCTCCAGTTGTGTGTCTTCTCATCTTCACTCTTTTTTTTATTTGAAAAAGAACTTTAGAGAAAGAACAACAGCCAAATAACAAAATAGACAAACACAGTAAGAATGATACAGGGCATCAAAACAGGATGATAGCAATTCACATTGGTTATTGTGTTACATATTTTTTATCTTCATTGAGGTTGGTCAGATTACCAGATGTCAGAATGCAATATTAATCATGCCATTATTTTTTTGATCAATTTGCATGCTCATACCTGGTAATCTGAACAACTCATTTGAAGACAACAATATGCCACATAACAGCCCTTGTTGAATTCCTACCGTCTTGTCTGGTGAAGCTCATTTGCACCCTTATCTGTGCCTACGTTATCGTACAGTCAGCTCCCACACCAATATTCTGAAAATGATATTTTATTACAGTATTCTTATACTGAAAAGCTAAAAGTGCCCTAAATCCTAGGACCACTTTCTTATTCTGGCACCTGGTCTTTGCATATTTAGGAACATAGAGCCTTTCCAATGTACACTCACAATGCTTTGGTTTGAATGTGAGTGTCCCTCTATAATTTATATATTGGAGTTCAATCCCCAAGGTTATGGTATAAAGAGCTCTGACCCTTGGGAAATGATTCAGCTCTGGATGAGAACAGTGCTTTTATAAAAGAGCTCGAGAGAATGAGTTTGTCCCTTTCTGCATTTCTGCCTTCTGCCGTGTAAGGACACAACCAATAAAATGCAATCTTGGAAGCAGGGATTGAGCCTTCACTTGTTACCTACTGAGTCAGTACCTCTATCTTGGGCCTCTCAGCTTATAGAAGGGTAGGAAATAAATCTCTTCTTTATAAATTGCTCAGTCCATGGCATTTTGTTTTAGCAGCTGAGACTGACTAAGAAACCCAATGATCACAGCCCCCCTCCAGCTGCCCATGTCTGTGTCTGTCCCTCCTGTGTTTTTGGCTCACTGTATTTTCTTTTTTTTTTTTTTCTTTTTGAGACAGCATCTCGCTATGCAATTGAGACTGGCCTTGAGCTCACTTTGTAGCCAAGGCTGGTCTTGAACTCCCAATGATCCTCTTGCCTCAGCCTCCCAAGTGCTGGGATGACAGGTGTGCACCACCATGCCCAGCCTGCTCACTGTATTTTCATCAACCAAAGTGCCTTCCCTCCATCTTGCCGCTTACCCCACTTCTTTATAGTCTTCAAACTCAATCGAAATTCTCTCTAGTCTTTGAACCTTTATGTTACCACTAGGCATAAGAGATATTTTATTTCTTTGAACTTACTGGGTCAGTGAATATTAAACTCCTTCTTCATGTCAAGTTCCAGGATGTAGTAATGAGCAGCTAAATATGGTTCCTAAAGTCATGTAGGTGTTAAGTCTAGAGAAAACCAGACAGGTCTCTGGGTAAACCTCTCCATGGAGCAATGACTATCAACCAACTTGGACACCATAGATTTAATATTTATCTACTTAGTGAGATGCTGGGGATTGGTGTGAGGGTCTCACGCATGATAGGCAGATGCTCTACCATTAAGATACTTCTCCAGCCCAGATATGTCTGATCTGTAGAGTACATGTATATCTCATTTCTATACTTTATCAATGGGGATGCATACAGTGTCTATGCTAGTAAGAGACAGTGCAGTGTGTTGGGAAATAATGCAGATCTATAATCAGACTGCAGAATTCAGCGTGGCTCTGACCCTCACTGGCTTTGTAGCCTTCTGTGAGGCACCTTCCTCAACATCTCTCTAAAAAGGAGGGTAGTAAAAGTGCATACTAGGAGAGAGTGGTGATAAGCACGAAGGGATTGTGTGTGTGCGAAGTGCTTCAAACAGAGCCACCGTATATTTTGGGTGAAGAGTAAATACTTGTTTTTGCTATTATTTTTACAAAGCCACAGTCTATGTGGTCTTAGATAAATCTTAGGTAAATCCTTTAACCTCGTGTAGCTTTTTTCTCTCTTTTGTGAAATAAAAGTAATAGGAGCTTGATAACCATGTGTGTGTGTGTGTGTGTGTGTGTGTGTGTGTGTGTGTGCCTGCACATGTGTGCCTGTGTCTGAGGCAATGAGAGAAATAATGATACTTTAAAAATAAGAGAGTATAGAAGGTAAGGCTCATGTATTGGCTGAGCTGGATGCCTGAGGAAAAACTGCCAAAATCTCTGCTCTTCTCCAGTCTACAATGAAATTATTGGTCACACACGGAGACAAGCAATTGTAGTACATTGTGCTTAACCCCGGGGACAGGGCAGTCAGTAAGCGTGCAGCTGTGGAGCAGGGACATCCCACATAGCCTGGGCTACGGTAGTGATGGTCGAAGAAGGCTCCATCCAAGAGGGACAGTGTGCTGAAGTCTAGAAAGTATCAGTTTGGCTTGTTTTAACACCAAAATAAAGTTCAATAGCACTAGCAAGTCAAGGTGGGAACAGCAGTAGCAGGAAGGTGAATGGTATATATAATTTCAGGACCCAGTATTATACAAAACTGCAGACTCCTTTTCAAACAGCAGAAAAAGGTGGCTTTTCTTTCTTATTCTCTTTTAAAAATACACTACTGAATGCTGTGCTCCTTCGGGCCCAAGGATATGTTTGCAGGATGATTGCCGACTCTCACAGATGTTGGGGTCCTATCCTGCAATTCAGCTGACACTCTGAGCTGCAGCCCTCTGAGCTCTGCACCCAGCCCCCACTCTGGGCGTAGGACAGTGCCAGCCACTAGGAGAGCTCCTGAGCAGACACCCAGAATCCCCCCAGGGGAGGTGAGGGGGCGGAGCATGTTAGGAGATGCGTAGTTGAGCCTTGGCTTCACATCAACGTTCAGTGACAAAACACATGTTCAAAGACAAAATTATTAAGAATTTCAAGATGATAACCTGATTATACTATGCGTACACACTTATTTTCTTGTCCTGAAGGATAAAGTATTGATACAGGAAGAACCTATGCTGTGCCCACTGAACTGATCATTCGGAGCACTTCAGAGACTCACTATGCTTTGTTTGTTTTCTTTTTAGAAACGACTAAGACCACTAAGCAGGAACGAGGTGAGTAAGTATGTGGTAGGAGATAAAGGAGATTTTATGAAGCATTAAAGTGATTTCCTCCATATGGAGGCATCGGTGTATAATTAATATGTCCTCTTTTGTATCTGTAGTTTATAATGATTCTAAAATAAACATATATTGATTTTGTGACAAGAATAAAGTAAACTATAATAATTTTTATAGAATAATTCTGGAAGTTTCTCTCTGGTACTGTTTAGATAAAGAAAGGCTCACAGGATTCATGCTGCTAACAGAAATGGGTGTGTTAGATGCAGTCATGGCATTTCCAGGACAAACCCAATTTGGCTGTGATTTTTTTTTAACTACTCATGCTTTCGGATTTGATTGCTGGGATGAATAATTTTATCTGTCAGTCTGAGTGGGCCCCAGGATGCCCAGAGAGCTGGTTAAACATTATTTCTGGCTGTGTCTGTGAGGGTTTCTGGAAGCGATTAACATTTGAATCGGTAAACTGAACAAAGCAAGATGGCTCTTTTCAGTGTGGGCTGGCGTCACCATCCAGTCTGAGAGGTTCTGAGAGGAACAAAAAACCAAGAGAAGGTTGAATGAGTTCTCTGCTGCCTGACTACTTGGACTGAGGAACTGATCTTTTCCTGCCTGGGAAAGTGTTGACTCCTGGTTCTCAGGATTTTGTACTCAGACTTGAACATACATCATCCGCTGTCTGGCTCTCAGGTTCGAATGACACTACCCACTCTCCTGGGTCTCCAGTATCCAGGCAGCAGATGGTGGGGCCTTCTCAGCTTCAGCTTTCATTGCTTTGGGTGCTAATACCTTATAATAAATCTTTTCCTACAGAATATATATACAAATACACAAGTATATATACATCCCTATCCTCCCATATAGATAGATAGATAGATAGATAGATAGATATAAGCAGAACAGAAATATAAAAGGATGTGACTCACGCCATAGAAGATACAGGAGTTTTATGATTTTATGGTAGAGCCTCTATGTCTTTTATTCCCAAGACACAGAAATCTCCAAATAAATGACTACAGGTCTGACAGCAGTTCTAGACTCTTGAATTCTTATGTAGCTCTAGCATTAAGGATACATCCCCTTCATGGTAAATACCTTTGTGGTGTTTCCCTCACTCTGCACTGGAAATTTGCAGGAGATTGGAATCAACTTCTCCTTACCTGTTTGGTTGAATTGTCTTATACAAAGTTTTGATTTGGTTGCTTATTTGTAGTAAACCTCAAACTATTAGTTTCATTTTAAAAATAATTATAGTGGTATTCAGTATTTCAACATAATCTCAATTTCTATGAGCAGTTTTTGAAATAATTTCTTTTACATAAGCTTTCAAATTTGTTGGCATAGTTTTAAAATTTCTTTTGATTGTAGTTTTATTTTTGTACTTTCATTATTTTGTGTTCCTGTGTCATTTCTAACTTTTTTCTTATTTGGAATTAACAGAGATTTATGTTGATAATTATTACATTTTTAGAAGTAACTTTTCTTGCTATCTTTTCTGTTGTATTTTTGGCTTATATTTAATTGATTTCTGCATTTCATTTAAAAAATTTTGTTTGCAAATATGTCCTTGGGGCTCATTATTTTGCCTTTTTAGCCTGCATTATTTCCTGATATGTGTTATACATTTTTATCCAACTGCATTCATCACAAATTTTGATATGGAGTATTTTATGATAATTCAGTTCCAAATATTTTCTGATTTACACTGTTATTTAATTTTGAAATCAAAATGCATAAGACTTTTAAAAGTTATTATGTATTATTGATTATTCTGAAAGTCAAGTTTATTGAAGCATAATTTACATATAGTAAAATTTACCCATGGAAGTGTTTAGTTTGATAAATTTTGACAAATATGTACAGCCATGAATCTACCACCAAAGTCAAACACAGAATATTTTCATCACCCCATGGAAATCCCCTGGACCCTTTATGATTGATCTCCTCCTGTAACTCCCAGCTTCCCACAACAGTTCATCTGGTTTCTGTCCCTGAGGGTGAGCCTTGTTATTGATTTTAATTTAGTTGCACTATGGTTAGGGAATAGGGACTTTATAATATGATTTTTTTGGTAGTTGATATTTGCTTTTGATCTTTATGTAGCTGATTATATAAAGCATCTTTAGTCTTCAATTGCTCTATGTAGAGTTCCGTGTACGTCAGTTAAATCAAACCTGTTTTATAGTTTTATTCTAGTCATCTCTTCCTTACTCCTTTTCTATTTACTTTATCAATTTGGGAGAGAGGTATATTAACATGTCCCACTGTTGTGGTAGATTTATTTATCTTTGCAGTTTTCTTGATTATTTGGGGGCCTCATGCAGATTGATATTGGGTGTTAATAAATTAAGACCTGTTAATTTTCTTGGCTTTTTATTGTAAACATCCCCAATCCTTATGTTTTATGTAATTTTGGTACAAAGCCTAGAGCTATTTATTTTTTAATCCAATCTGAAAATTTCTGACCTTTAACAGAATAGTTTAGGCCATTTATATTTATTGTGAAAACTTACACTTTTGGTGTCTCATTATAAACTTGTGTGCTACATTTTATTTTTCTTTTTCTGCCTACCTTTGAATAATTTGAGATTTGTTGTTCATTTGTTTCATCCTCTACCTTCACCAGCTTTGGAAGCTTAATATGCCCATATGGTCTGTGTGATTACTGAAAACCTTAATATACCTCTTTAATTTACAAAGTTTAAATTTCATATAACTACCTCCATCTTAATAGTAAAATAACTTCAGAATTCTCTAAATACGTTCTTCTGTATAATTGTGATCTTGTATTTAAGTTCTAAATTGTTTTTATGTGCTCCATAGTACTTGTTTTATATAGTACTTGTTTTATATAGTTTTTATATAGTTTTATATAGTTTCCTGGGACATGGTTGTTAGAATCTAACATAATTGTTAGAATCTATATTTACTCAGCATTTCTTCTAGCACTTCAGATTTTGCCCCTGAAATCATGTTTCTGTTGTAAATTCTTTACAAGTTCTTTTAATGGTATTTTGTGGTTGGTCAATTTTCTTAATGTACTCTTCTTTTTTTGCTATGTACTGTGGTCCGCTTTTATCAGCAGAGGACATATTACACAACTTCAAGTGATATCTGAAACTGCAGGACTATTTTTTTCCTATATATACATAGTTATTAAGGAGTTTAATTTACAAATTAGGCACAGTAGGAGATTAACAATAATAACTGCTAATTAAATAGGGCAATTATAATCATGTACTATAATAAGAGTTGCTAGCATCACTACTCTTGCATTTTGGGACTATTATTAAATAAAATAAGGGTTATTTAAATATAAGTGCTGCTATTTTGTGACAGTCAACTTCAGGATAGACACAAAGTAACTAAAGGATGTTTAGCAAGTACAGTGTGCAAATGCTGGACGAAAAAAACGAATCAGTTCCTGGAAGGGGCATAATAAGATGACTGAAGATTGCATCATGTGCCCTAGAGCAATGCAATTTCACATTCACAAGCTGTTTCTGGAATTTTCCATTTAATAGTTTTGAACTAGAGGTGAACTGGAGTACTGAAACTGCAGAGAAAAAAACTGCAGGCAAGGGAGAACTCTTGTACACAATTTGGACGACAATTGTCTTCCCTGGATGTGTGAAGATTTTAAGTCACTACCTTTTCTTACGTTTTTGCAGTTAATTCTTAGGATCCACTTATCTGCAACATTTTTGGAGAATTCTGCCATAATTTTTATCAATATTGCCTCATTTTTGTTTTTGCCTAATTTTGTTATTATTATTTGCTAGAAATTTGATTTGATGTAAATTAGACCATCTCATTTTGACTTCCATGTGTTCTAAATTCTCTTTTGTAATTTTCAACTTTTCATATTGGGTATGGAGCAATTTCCTTATGTTTATCTTCCAAATCATTCCTACCCTTCATTTGTGTAGCTCTTTGAAAATCCAAGGGTCTTAGTTCCTAATTTGAAATTCTAGTGCTTACATTTTTTTTCCTTAGGGTTGGTTGGTAAAAGCGAGTCAGTAGGTTATGTATAAAAGCAAAGACCTCGCAGGTATCAGGTCGCTGTACTAATTGTCACTTGCTCTTTTTTCAGCTACACATTGCAAAAAATGGCAATCATATGTTTTCCAGCATTTCTAGATGTTTTGTGTAAAAATTTTCAGTATATATGACATTTTGCTAGAATTGCACGTCTAGAAGTTATTCTTTTCTGCATTTTGTTTATATTTGACCTGATTTTAATAAATACATATTGTAGCTTTCCATATCTTTGGGATTTGTGAGAATACCGGACATTCTATAACCTCACTGTCTTGAATTCACTTTTTTATTTCTTTATCCACAAAGCCTTTTGATGTGTAGATTGTTTCTTAGTTTACTAGTTTCTTTTCTTGTTTTCCTTTTCTTTTTTCCTTTTCTTTTCTTTTTTCCTTTTCTTTTCTTTTTGTCTTTTTGAGATGAGGTCTCACTATGCAGTTCACACTGGCCTTCAGCTCACTTGGTAGTCCAGGCTGGTTTTGAATGTACAATAATCCTCCTAACTCAGCCTTCAAAGTGCTGGGATTACAGGTGTGCAGCACCACTCCCAGCATTCTGGGCTTTCTTAGATGCCAAATAGATGGAAACAGCATTGGGAAATTGTGTACTGACCATTATTACCTTGGTTGAGGGCTCATTTTTACTAATGTAGACTTTACATTCTGCGTACCAGCGTTATGATGTTTAAAGAGTCCTTTAGATGGAAACACCCAGATTGATACACATGGGGACATACTTGTTTAGGGATACAGGCTAAAAGGACCATAGTACAGTGCAAAATTAACCTTTATGGAATCATGAGTCCCTGCATTACTTGGAAAGTATCACTTACTTGTAGGTTTACATCTTGTTTTCCTTTTTTTATTTTGCTCTGAAAGGCCTTGAGAAACCATGAGAAACTGCTACTTCTCCCTGTGAACTCCTCATTTTAGGTGAGCTTGTGTATCCTTTGCACCTTAAAGTGTTGGTGGGTGTCTCTTCCCACCGAGCCCTGCTCACTTCCAGTGTTACATTAAGCTCCTGTAGATACAAGAGGATCTCTTCCTGAAAATACTGCTGCTTTCCAATATGAATTGTAATTGTTTGAATATAAAGCTACCTCAAGAAAACTTCAATTATATTGTAATCATTTAAAAAACATTTTCCCCTATACATTTCATAACTCATATTTCATTGCTATGGCAGATATATATGTATGTACCTGTTGTTCAATACATACCTTTTGGGTAATTGAATGAGTACATGTCTTGTTTCAGTATATATTTTGAATGATCCTGCATGGAAATTTATATCTAGAAACTATTTTGAAGGTGAACTTTATATCTCTAAATGAAACTGGTTTATTCCTAATGGCCTATCATTTCAAAGAGTTTTAGTACTTAACAGTCATTTAATGTATGGATTATTGACCTGTTCACTCATATTGTAGATGCTTGGAGCTGCTCAAGTCTGCCAAGAGAAATCTGTTTTATAGATTTAAAGATAAATGACCGCGTAGTATTTAATGGTAGCTATTATGGATGGCTGTGCCCTTAATTGATAGTCTAGCAGATTAACAGATCACCAGATGGATTATTTCCCTCTTGTTTGGATTTTAGAGAATGAACATATCTCTAAAGTAACTAAAAATCAAATAAAATAAATTTCTGCTACGTGTCAAACATTGTCTAGATACTAGTGTGAGGGTGGGGTGGAGTTGCAAACCAGAAACCATTATGATAAAATGCATGCAATAGAAATGTTAAAGTCAAATGGCTGGTGCTTTCTAGGAGGATAGGTGTGTCTTACAAGGGCTGATAAAAATATGGTGTGTGGAAATTTAAAAATATTACAATAAAAACACATTGCCATTAATCCCCCTCAATATACGTTTCCTTGCTTTAAACACATTTATTTGAATATTCTTACCATTTCCTGAAACAGTTCTAGAAGTCCTTGTTCGTGAGTATCCTTATGAGGTGTGATGAAAAAATACCGTGATTGCTACTGCTAAGAGCCATCCAACAGAAAAGCAGGCTCCTAAAAACATTATGGTGTATACTTACCTATCTCATCTACCAGACCTGCACCATGCACATTTTGGCTTTTCCGCAAAATCAAAATAACCACGAAATGTAGATGTTTTGAACTGGTCCACGACATTCAAGTAGCAATGGCAGAACAGCTAAAGATACAAAAGATACCTCCAGACCTGCTCCGGACTCCTCTCATAAAGTGGGAAGAATGAGATAAATGTGTTTGAAATTAGAGGGAATGTTTTAGGGGGAGTTAATGGCAATGTGTCTTTCACTGTAGTACATTTTGAAAAATGTAAACATATAAAAAAAATTTTGTCACACCTTTTGTATCGGTGGTGCACTATTAAGAAATAATGTTAAAGTTGTTACTCAGGAATTTCTAAAACTGATTTTCACGGAAGTGTTTCCACAGACACATTCAACTGTACTGTAAGAGTATCTCATTTAATATTATTGCATATGGAACATGAAATTAAAGGAGACATTACCAGCATTTGAGTGACTAAGACATGTGTAAGCAGCAGTAACATTAACAGTGGTAATGCTGGTCATAATCAAATAGAAACAAAGCAGTAAATTTGCCACATATTGTCCTATGTATGTGTTTTTCTTGTCCAGTAATACCAGGCCTAAGAAAGGATTTCTCGGAAAAGAGTTCCTGTCAGTTCATGCAAGGGTGTCTGTAATGGCATTATTATCAAGCAGACGAGTTTTTGAGTCTCTGCTTCTCAGTTACTGCCAGTGGGAAGTGGGGCAGGTCACTCCCTCTCTCTGTAGAATCCTTCCACACGAAATGGATGTAATAGCTACTTTGCCAGAGAGCTAATTTATCTGGCGTGAGAAGTGGATGGCACATACCTTGCACTCTCAGTCTTTAATAAGTAGTAATAATTATTCTATTTTTTTGGTTCTAGGTTTGTGTGTTTGCCATGGCTGTCAAAATAAAAAAATATCACTTTCTATGACAGAGAAAATGTTTGAAGACTACATTACTAAGAGTTAGTAGGAATTTTAAAGACAAAGAGGACTTGAGAGGCAGCTAGGAAGTTGGGCTGAGAAAGCAAAGGCTGTTTGTGGGACAACTTGGTGAAAACATGAGCTAGAAACTCAGTGTTGGTAATTGTGGAAAGGGTTATTGCTATAGGGTTCTGCATTAAGCCCAAGAGACTGTTAAATCTAGTTTAAAAATGAGGGCTTGGGGTATAGTTCAGTGGCCCAGTGCCTGTCTGGCAAGTGTGAGGTGGTGAGTTCGATTTCCAGTACCAAAAAGAAAAAAAAAAAGAGAAAAATATTACCAGAAAACACACAATAGATTTCGCGTGCATGGGGCAGGCTGTGCAGAAAGCCCCAAACGCTGGGAGCCAGAGACGCTCCGCGGGGGGAGGAGGCTTGGCTGGGTCCGAGCGCCCTGGGGGCATAGCCAGCTCGGTCCCTCCCGCCTCCCGAGCTGGCGCAGCTTTCTAGTGACTCCCGACAGAGATCGGCTTTTTAGCAGTGGCAACGCTGGGCGGTCTCGGATCTCACCCGCAACGGGCAGGCTACGCAGCCAAGGCCCTCAGCGGCCTGCAGTCCATGGCCGAGGTGGCGCGAGGAGCACAGAGGAGCGGAGCATCCCGCTCCCTCCCCCAGACCCGGAGAGCGCAAGGAAACAGAAGTGGCTGCGGGCGGCGGATCACCAGCATAGCACAAAAAACTGGCACTTTGGAACCTTCCTGTCTGCAGGGACTCCGAAAACTGGTGAGCTATCTGCGCTTGCGACCAGATCACCGAGTGGGGGAGGAGATCCATCCCTATACCTGCAGGGAACCCTGGGAGGGCGGAGGAGCGGTCTTACACACCTCACCCAGGTCACTCGGTAGGGAGTATCTAACCAATATCTGTACAGCCTTTTAAGCGGTACTCTCAGCAGAAAGCTTAAGGGACATTCCCCCAAAGAAAAGTCATTGGAGCAACCTCTGCAGCAGACCTTTGCCTGCTGAACTGCCTGGGGAATCTATTGCTCAATATTTTGAATCTGATACCCAAAAATGGGAAGACAGAAGAACAAATCTCAGCAGAAAGCTTAAGGGACATTCTCCCAAAGAGAAGGAATCATTGGAGCAGCCTCTGCAGCAGACCTCCACCTGCTGATCTGCCGGGGGAATTTATAGCTCCACATTTTGAATCTGATACCCAAAAATGGGAAAACAGAGGAACAAAACGCAGTCTCAAAACTCAACCCCACCCAGAACAAGTTTCGAATGTGAAGATACAGGGGAACCAGGAAGCCTCATAACTTCAAGATATGAAACGATGGCATCCGAAATAAAACAACTCCAACAGGCCATTAAAGAGCTCAAAGCAGAAATAACCCACATACCCGCAATGATTTCTCAGACAAAAAACGAGCTGAAAACAATGATGGAAGAAATGTTCCATTCACACAGACAAGAAATAGACAAAATACTGGAAGAAAATAGGAAACAAATGAAAACGTTACAAGAGCAATTTAAGAATGAATTACCAATAATGAAACAGGTCCAAAGAGAATGCCAGGATTTGAAAACCAACCCTGAAAGCATGAAAAACCGTTTAAATGAAACCGAAGAAAGAATTTCAGAACTTGAAGACAGCATGGCAGCTTATGAGCGTGAAAGGAAGAATCTCATGATATCAAAGACACAAGAAAAGTCAATCCAACAGCTGCAAGATGAGGCAAAGCGTAACAATATTCGAATTATAGGAGTGTGTGAAACAGCAGGCGATCTCACAAATGATATAAAAGGAATATTTGATGAAATAATAGCAGAAAATTTCCCAAACAAGCTAAAAGATACTGAAGTTCAGTTAAGTGAAGCATATAGAACACCAATGATCCATAACGCAAAGAAAAACATGCACAGGCATATAATAATCAAGATCCCAGATATCCAGGAAAAGAACACAATTTTAAAAGCTGCCAGAGAAAGGAAACAGATCACCTATAAAGGAAAGCCCTACAGAATCACAGCAGATTTCTCAACGGAAACCATGAAAGCAAGAAGAGCTTGGAGCGAGATACTACAGATTCTAAGACAAAACAACTTCCAACCCAGACTGATGTATCCTGCAAAATTACCCCTCAAATTCAATGGAGAAATAAAATATTTCCACGACAAAGAACAACTGAAGAACTTCATGAGTGCCAAACCAGCATTG
>PVLD010018806.1:0-16362 GCA_004027595.1 Dinomys branickii
TTAAGCTCTTTCATGGCCTGTTGGAGTTGTTTTATTTCGGATGCAATCGTTTCATAACTTGAAGTTATGAGGCTTCCTGGTTCCCCTGTATCTTCACATTCAAAACTTGTTCTGGGTGGGGTTGAGTTTTGAGACTGCGTTTTGTTCCTCTGTTTTCCCATTTTTGGGTATCAGATTCAAACTGTGGAGCTATAAATTCTGTTTTGATTTTCATTTTTATCCGTTCATGTTTGCAATATGTAGGAGCTGCACTCATTGTGGACAGCTGATGCATAAACATAACACGTCTTAATTTTTCTTTCACTCCCTGTCCCTCTTTGCTCTAGCTCTTGGTACTTAGTCTTGTTAGGCAGGTAGTGAGGCGTTAGGGGCTCAGGGACAAAGGGGGACGTAATGGCATGTGTTGCCAGTTAAGCAAAGAATGATTCCAATGCATTATCCAGCTATAATCATTTACTAGGTTTCAGAATCAAAGCTCTGTGGGGTAGCTGTGGGTTTGACATCTAATAAGCAATTCTAAATGGAAGGATGGGGTCCCAATAGCAGTTCAGGGGCAGGACTGATCAGGGAGCCCCACGAAGGGCTTGGGGGCTTGGCATCCCTACAGAGTTCTGAAGTCCCAGAGCTGCAGGTGGAAAGACGGCCATGGGACTGAGGTGCAGTGGTTCCTAATCGTGCACAGCTCCTAGAGGCCTCTATTTGCTCCTCTGTGCCTAAGCTGCAGGCTTCCTGCCTTACCCATGATGAGCTCTCTGTTTTTTTCTGGTATGAGGAATGAATCCCCAACCTTCACACTGAGCTACCTCCCTTATTTTGAGACAGGGTCCTCACTAAGTTGCTCCGTTGCACAACTTGGGCTTAAACTTGTGATCCTCCTGCCTCAGCCAGGAGCCACCAGTTCAGGTGTTAGTAGAGAAATACTAACACCTCCTGCCTCAGCCTCACACTGAGTGCTAGGATCACAGGCATCCCCCAAGATACCCAGTTTTTAAGGGGCTTTCTTTGATGTTCTTCTAACACAATTTGTTCTCCTGTTTTTAACCCATGCTTCCTCCGTGGGGATAAAGCAGCATTATTACTTAGGGGTAACCTCCTCTTTGTCCGGCATTCAGGTGGCTGTTCCCACTTCTTACACTTACATCCTTGGACCAATCAGACCACAGGATGCATGCAGGCTTCTGCTCAACTACTCAGAGCTTGAAATGCAAGCAAGCACCCTGGTTCTTGCTGTACCCCAAAGCTGTCCCTGGAAAAGCCTGGCTCGAACCCCAGCTTCTTCCCAGCCATCCTTCCTTCTGGGAGATGGGACAGTCCTGAGGTTGGTATAATCTTCCTCCATCTGAAACCCAGCCTAATCGTCTGCCCCTCCTCTGGAACAGGACCTCTGGCCATTGTGTCTCAGCTGAACTTTCCACTGGACCATTTGGTTAAGTTTTAATTAATAAATTCACAAAGAGAAAAAAAGATTGTGTCACTAGAACACAGCATCAGTACATTTCATTTCCCTGCTCCTGGAGGAAGCATTGTGAGGTAACAAAAAGGAAAAGACACCAGTTCTTCCTGTAATATAGTAATAATCCAGTGGGAAGAAAAAACACGGAGTGATGATTAAAGTGGAACGTGCCATCATTAAGGAGAGCTGTGTGAAGACTGCAGATGGAGAGGGGTAGGGGCTGAGTTTTCTACAACCAACTGGCCAGTTAGAGGAAGAAATAATGACTCCAGACAACGAGGTCCGTACCTAAAGGGTTCGGTGCTTTTAACCGGGGCAACACATCAAAGACAAACAGGAAATATTCCAGTGATTGTTACAGCAGGTCACTTAGGGTAAGGAGCCTGCGTCTACTTCCATGTTCCACATGGTGAGCCCATGTACCGTTTCACGTAGGATGCCGGATTTACTGTTGTTTTATTTTTATTTTTTTCTTTCCTATGCATAGGACAACTTGAATTTGATAACCCATTTAGCAGTTTGGTGTTAGAAGAATATACATTTTTGAAAGATAGGTGTGTCTACACTGAGACAGTGAGAGTGTCTTCAATAGGATCTCCTTAGGGTTTTAGAAACAGTGATGACCAAAGCTCAGGGTTCCATGGCTCATCATGTGTGAAAACTTAGAGGAAGCGAAGTCAGGAATCACCCAGAGAGTCTGTGTCACAGATGGATTTTGTAGACATGTCTTGGATGAGGAATTCAATTTAGAGACAGAGCAGGTAGGGGCAAGAAGATGCCAGAGATCATGGCCTTATGGTGCCTCTGGGACTTGCAAATGGAGGTGCTGCACACCCTTGGTGTGATAAGTCTGGAAGTCAGGGAGTGCCCGGGGGAAAGGGGAGCTCATCATACGTGCTTTTTTTTTTAACCTTTTCTGTCGTGATTACTTTCAATTTCATGGCATGAAGCCATGGAAAAATGGATATTTGAATATGGCCACTAATACATGAACTATGTATTTTATAAGTGATTTGATTTGAAATAAAACTTCACCAATAACACAAAAACCAGACTACTTGGCCCAAATGACTCAGAAGAGATCAGGAGGAGACTGTTCCTTTCTAACAAAAAATCTCACCTTCTTTCCTCACCTAAGGACACCTTATTAACAGCCACACAAAAATGCACTGGCTCTCTGAATTTTGTTACATCACAGTGACATCTAGTGTTCAATCTGGCTAACACCAAGAGATAACTCCCCCAGGGAAGTATTCACGCCCCCTCCCAACACACAATATTCTGACCTGGTTATTAAAGGAGAAGTTTTAGAAAAAGAGCAAAGTCTAGTGATCTCTTCCTATTCCTGCCAGGTGGTAAGCTCCACATGCCTGTAGATAGACATGAGCTCAAGATTGTTTAGAGGTGGGTTTTAAAACCAGAACTTATTCCTGGCCCTGTGAGTATCTCCTTGGCATATTTGCTTTTGACTGGGTTTTTTAGTTAATTATACTATGGTCATTAGAAGTTGGATTATTAGATTGTTTTAATTACAGTCATCCAATTTTTTCTTATAAATATTCTTATGCCATAATGTTCTGTTGGTCTGAAATTGGAAGTGGTTGGAAGACAAAATTCTAAGATGCTTTATTCAGAAAGGCAGAGATGAGGAATGAGTTTACTAGATCTGCTGGATCTTCCAGCCCTGTGCAGCCCAATGGCATGGAAGTTCAATGACCCATGTTTCTGTCTTGCTGTTGTCATTACTCTACTATTGCACATTCATCAAGACACTTAAGCCTATGAACTGCAGCTTTAAAGGAGGCATAAAAGTAAGAATACTTTTCTGCACCTGTTATTCAAATGCACAGTGAAGTGGAATTGTGTGTTTTATTTTTACCAATTGTCACAACACCACTATGTGCTATGTGTTACTTTCTTCATCTTGGAGATGAGCAAGGGAAAATCCAGAGTGATGAAATAGCATGGCTTAGTAGCCAGACTGTACATCACAGACCTTAGGGGGTACTAGGAGTGGTGGGACAGGAAGGCTGGCCCTCAGCAGGCTCTGGGCAGACACACACAGCTGTCATTTGTACCCAGCATCCTCTATGTACAAGCATCATTATAAACGAAGCATCCTTAGCAGCACTAATCCTTGAAAACACAACTGCCCATCAGAAGGATATTATTGAATAATTACGGGCCCTCCATATAACACTGTACAGCATCTGTCGCTGTTACGGATGTGCTATACTTGTATGCCCTGATGCATGAAGAGCTCTAATTCATAATGTTGAGTGAAAAACTACAAGCTGTGAGCTTTCACCTGGAGGATATGGAAAGTGCCTATGTGTGTTTGTGAGGGTTGTAGCCACACAAACACAAAAATATGGTACATACTATGTGCCAAACACTGACCAAGAAGGTTCATAAATACTAGCCCATTCCTTGGCATCGGCGTCATCAGCAAGGTCTATGTCTTCATCCACCCTCTAGATCAGGAGGTTAAGACGTGGGAATATTAAATCGCGGCCCAAAGTTACACCCCCTTCATCTGTTTCTCTCTTATCTTTTCTCTCTCTCTCTGCCTCTCTCTACCTCCACTTCTCCGTATGCACTGCCATCTTCCAAAACTGCAACACACTAATTAGCTCAGGAGAGTGAGAGTCAATGCTCAAAGCAGCCATTCATTCTCCTCAGTACTTAGAAGTTGCTGAATTTTAAACAAGCATTTTCACACACTACTTGGATAATAATCAAAGGTAGATAGCAAACACATCTTCTTTCTTTTAGCAGAGAATGCTGGATTTCATGTGTGGACTTGTCCAACCCTTCAGTAGTCAGTGGGAATCCCTAGAGGGGAAGACTGCACTCTTTTCTTGAACTCTGGGCTAGGACCTAGGTTGAAGTCCAGTGCCCTGTGGACAGCATGCTGCCTGAACTCCTCCTGGATCTGGCTCCTGCTGGGTCCCAATGTGTGTGCAGAGCCCAGAGCTGTGGGCCTTTCCAGGGTTCCCTCCACCTGTCCTGTCTGCTTCCATTCCAAAAGTGGGCCAAGGAGATTTTAAGGAAGGTGTCTGCAGTCAACGGGTTTCAGCTAGGGCTGATTGTAGAAACCAGTTGGGGAGTTTTTCTGTAATTACGTATTTCCTTATACCATTTACACTGCAATTCTTAAAACCCGGATGGGGTCATCTAGTGGGTATTCTGGGGACACTTGCCAGGTGACATTGACAACCACTTCAGAAGCAGGTGACTGTGTACCACCGGTGGGGCAGAAAGGTGCAGGGTGGAGAAGCCTTTTTGGGAAAGGCTTGTGAGGGACAGGATCATGACTGCAAGCTCAGTCTACAGCAAGGGAAATTCCCTGATGTAGGTGCACCTAGGTTTTTTCTTAGATCTCTAGGAAAACAGCCCAACCAGAGAAAGCTTTGTTTCAGGCAGGGGTCTGAGGGTAAGAAGCCAAGGCCACAGAAGCTCAAGCCCTGCCCTGAGTCAAGAACATCACTGATGGACCCCAGATTCCTCTGCACCAAGCTTAGCTCCAGGGACATAGGGATCTGTAAGAAGGCACTTAGACATGGCTGGCCCTCAGCTTGGTGTGAGTATGTACTGGGGAGGATTTTTGTTCAGAAACAAAAAAAGTGGAAGAGTAACTGGGAGAGGATCTTTCTTGGCTTTGGTCCTTTCATGAATCAGTGTCCCCAGCCATTTCTTCCAGATGGAGACCCTGGAGACACTCAACATATTCAGCTCCAAGTAAGACACTAAAATTAGTTGGAGCAAGACCATGTGTGTCTGGAGACCCAGCTCTATTCCCAAGATTCCTCCAACTGTCCGTTGTTGATTATCTTGTCCTACTGGTGGTTGATGCCCAGCCTGGCCACTAGGGAGCCTGCTATGTGGCAGACAGGGACAGATGAGTCTGGTTACTGTGTCTGTCTTGTGGTAGACAGAGTCTTCTCCCTGCTCCATGCCCTCTCACCGTATCTCACTTGACATGACCACCACCATGTTACTCTGTGATCCTCGCACCCTGGGAAACTAGTTCTGGGTGCTAAAGAAATGAATCACTCAACTCCAAAACAAACACAATCACCACACATACATTCTGCATCCAAATGACATTACTGTGATGTCAAGAAGTTGCCAACACCCCTGCCTCAGGGTTATTTCGGCAGCTTCATTTTTCTATCAAATGAGATCTGATCTATACCAAATCATTGATGTACAGCATGATCCCTTTTGCTGCTTTACTCTGCAAATTAGAGTGATCACCAATTTTTTTACAGAGAATGCTGGATTTCATCTGTGGTTTTGATAACCATCCTATGTCTTCATCTACCAGGGAAACTGTAGTCTTTTCCTAACTGGATTTCGTGTCTAAAAGTCTCCCCCATCAGATTCTTAGTCCCATATTTCTGAGATGCAAACCCTATCTTGGAAATCCTGTGGCTTAATATGCTTTGAAATAGCATTATTTCTCCAGCAGTCACTCTTAACCTGAGCTTAAAAGTAATGTGGGAAACTAGTTTGGAATGGGCAGATGTCTAGGGTCCTGCCCTACCTAGAGAGTTCTGTGGTATCTGGCCTACCCGTCTGAGTTATGTCTCAAGCATTATTTTAAAAAGGACCAACTGTTATTTATTTCTTAAGCCTGGTCTGCAGACAAAGTCAAATTTCTTTATTGGCTCATATAATTCAACATGAGCTTCTAATCTAATTTTTAAATCTCTGCTCTTTACTATCTTTGCTACCATCTCTATTGTCCTTTAGAATATAGTCATTGTTTTACTTATTCTGTTTCAATTTGGTCTGGAATAATCTGTTCTCTTTCTGGTTTTATCCATCCGGTCTTACACATTTTTCTTCATGCTTTAAAACATAGCAATCATTGCCTCCCTGAACCTACCCCCAACCTCCACCTGCCATATTGCCCCTTTCATGTGCCTCTGTCTTTTCAAACCACACACTTCTTGGTATCATCAGATGGACCTAGAACCTCTCAAACACGAGGGCCAGACCTTGCTGGGCACTGGAGGTTGGGTTCTTGGGAAGCAGGCTCCCAGAACAGAGTTCAGTTCCAGGCTGTTTATCATGTGGCTTTCTCAGGATCCACATGGTGGAGGGAAGGATAGGGAAGATGCAGAGCCAAAAAGATGGAGAAATCTGATGTGGCACAGATGCAAGGACAGTTTCCTATCCCTGGGGAACTTTGGAACTAGAAGGACTATTGAGAGTTTTCCAGAAGTTGGAAAGAGTTGGCCAGATCTGTATCCGCTGCCATGTGGGAACAAGGAAAGACGTTGGAAAAATTGATCATGTGATGGCTGCTACAAGACCTGCACCAAGCAGTCACTCACTGGAAATAGATTTAGCCAGGCCATTGGCATTGGTTGTAGTTACTCTCTGCCTGATGCCTACCAACTCCTAGGCTTACGCAAATAATGATATGAATTCTAATGCAGAGTGAGCAGCAGATGGTCCCACAGACCTGGCACATTCCAATGGAATTTTTCTATAAACATGATTCCTGGTTAAATAGAAAAGCAATTAATAATAATATATGTATGATGTTAAAAGGCATTGCAGTGAGCAACAGACTATCAAAGTACAGCCACAAACTCTGTTTTCCAGCTGAAGAGTTTCTCTGTGAAAACCTTGCTACAGAATCAGTCCTCCCTGGTCAGACAGCTTTTGTTTCCCAAGTTTCAGCGGTCTATGGGCAATGGCTCCATTTGTGAACATCTGATTACTTAGAGGGCTTCTCATTTACAGACCACTAGCAAGATGGAAGTGCTAATTTAAAAAGTGCTTAGCCTAGATATTTAAGCAGCACCAGTCTTGTAAGTTTATATCTGCTGTTTCTGTGATGATTGCTAAACGGAAGCCATTTCACTCTCTAGCCTTGAAATGGATCAGATAAATCACATTAGTTTAGTTTACAGAAACAAGCAGTGACAGGTTCCTCACAACAGAAAGCTAAATGACCAACTGGGCTCTGACTTTTTCCATCGTGAATTCTATCTGCAAACTCAATACTTATTTAAAGCTGCTGATAAGGCTGAGAGGAGGCTCCTAGCCCTTGTCCTCAGACATAATGTACAGTTCCGCGAATGTTATGGAATTTAAACATTGTTGATACAGTCTATTTAAAAAGAGGAATTGCAGCTAATTCCAATGGAACAACTTCTAATAAAAAAGTAAAAATTCCATGCAATCACATGCTTCCTTTGCAAAGGGAACTTGTAGAAATCACACAAGAACACTTTTGTTTTGTCACTAAATTATCTATCCTGGCCAGGCATACCTGATAAGAGAATTCATTTTATGTGCACCTCAGAAATAGGAGCAGCAGAAGATACCATGACCTCCAAAAATAGAAAGGAAGTTCACATTACAAAGGGAATAAAGCTCCTTGAGACTTTAAGCTGTGGCCATTTGAAAGTCTCCTTGGCATGGTGACAAAGGTCTTCTGGGAAGCATAGGTGCTAGGGTCACCTGTATGTAAATAGCCTTTCTGCCTGGTCCAGATGAAACCACCCACTACACGGGGCACCAGACTTTGATCAGAGGGATCAAGAGAAATGAGGTGAAATTGTGCAGGACACTGAAATGAGCCCAAGATGATTCTCTACACTTCAGACTTCTGCTGTGTGGCCTTTCAGAATGCATTACCTATAAGGTTTGATTTAAACGATCCCAGGAATCTCTAAACACCTCCTGAGGTTGAGCACAAATTAAATAATGGGCAGGTGAGAGAGCCACTGCTTTGTACAATGAGTTTCCATAATTTATTTTCTAATCAGACCTAAAAACAGGAAGTAGAGAAAAGAAGAAGGGAGAGAATTAGAAATTTTGATAAATAATAAAATAAAAATGTATACAGGAAACAGAACGTAAGGAAGAAATGTTTCTGAGTGTAGATTCTAGGAAATTGGTAATATAAAGAAGAGAAATCAAAATCTGTTCATGGAAGGAGAGTCGGCTGAATCAAAGCAAAAGTGTGTCACCCATAAAGGTAGCAAATGGCAGATATAAACTTACAAGACTGATGCTGCTTAAATATCTAGGCTAAGCACTTTTTAAGCAGGGAGGGTGTCATACGAGGACTCGCACACTTGAATTAGCAGTCACTAGCTCTTGGACCTGCAACAAGCTTTCCAATATTCTGATCTGAACATGTGTCATTAGGAAATGGTAGCCTCGGTCATATCTACCTGATGTGCCGGCTGGGTAAGATCGAAGCGTTATGAACAGCACACTGTCCAGTCCTCCAATGTTATAGCTCGGTCTGTAGCTGGGAAGAAGTAATTCCGAAAGTGGGAGTACATGGTGAGCCAGTGACAATAATGTTCTTAAGTTTTAAGGAACATGTAATTGTGGTTAAACAAGTTGACCCATGCCTTAATTACACTGCATGTGTAATTATGTAATGGTAAGACTATAAAATTATTAAAGGAGAAAAAGCACTGATTATAGTACCCACTGAGTCAGACAAAGCACAGGAAGAAAATCTTAGCTTTGAACAGTTTTTAAAGGACAATTAAAGGACCCAGGTTAAAGTTCATATAAAAGAAGCCGGGCATGGTGACGCATGTCTGTAATCTCAGCACAAGTTCCAAGTCCAACTGGGGTAACTCAGGAATTTATATTGAGACAGTTGTCCCTGTCTTAATATTAAAATAAATAAATAAATAAAAGGGGTGCAGATGTAGCTCAGCACAAACACCCTGAGTTCAATCCTCAGAATAGAAAAACATCACTCAAAGGAATTTGAAGACAAAAGTTCAGACTTGCTATTGATATACTGGGTCTGGGTAAAAGTGATTTTTTAAAAATCAGTCTTGCTACATTCAACCACTGAATCTTTCATTTGTGCACTTGAAAGAATGATGTGGCATCACTGCATAGCTGAGCAGGCAGCATATTGGGAAGGAAAAGGCAGATACCTAGGGTTGAAAACGCTCGACTCAAAGGCTGCAAGGCAAATGGGAGATGCCACTCATTTTAGCCTAGATTGTTGAGGTGGGGATAAGGTGAACAAAATATTGAAGAGCAAGTGATGAAGGAAAAGCACACAGGACTGGTGATATAGGATAGCGTAGGGTTCTCCATAAGATACAGAGATGGGAGTGAGGACTACAGGCTTATAAGAGGCTTAGAAGTTTGCTATGGCATGGATGTAAATACAGTGGGAAGCAAAGAGGCTGGAGAGAGAAGGAGAGATTGATAGAAAAGCCAGGGTGTGTGTCCCAATAGGAGGCAGAACTCATCAAGAAGACAGCTGAGGATCAAGAGTGATACAACATACTCTAGGAAGATGGACCAGGTTTCCGGTCTGGCATGGAAGGAGCTCAGAGACCACAGTTTTGTTCTAACAATAGGTAAAAAGTTAGGCAAATTTTTATATATATCAGCAATTCTCATAGCAATGGGAAAGGAAGTCAGCCATAGGGCAAACAATGGCTCATAGCAGCGAAATCACAGACATGCAAATTAATAATCACACCTAGATAATCAGAGCAGGAAGTTGCAGCTGGGACTTCTGACTTCTAAAGAAACCCATGATAGTGAAGGGATCCAGCTTGGGGGAAGGGCCCCACCTATGTACGGAGGAGAAAAGGCAACTCTCACACCAGCCTCTCCCCCAACCGTGCAAAGAGCAAGAGAGTGAAGAGTTTGTTTGCAGAGAAAACAAGAGCTAAGAACTCAGGGTTTTGTACCCTGTTAAGCCATCTTTAAAGACTAAAGTGGGAATAAAAATATTCTCAGAAAGAAGAAAATTGACAAACTTTGATACCAGTAAACTTGCTTGCCAAAAAGGTTAAATTGCTTACAAGGAAAAGGATTTGGGGCATACTGAAGTCTACTCTGAAAATTAAAGTACAACAAAGAAGCAAGAAAAGTCAAACTGGGAACTTCTATTTTTTCACTTTTAATTGCTCTAACAGAAAAAGCATCTTTCAAAATATAATAGTAAAAACTTACTTGATTAGATAGATAGATAGATAGATAGATAGATAGGTAGATGGATAGAAAATGAGTGAATGATAGCCATGATACAATAAATAGGTCGAAGGGTTTAGGCATGCCTTGCAATTATAAGGTGCTTATAATAGCCACAAAGTGGTGTACTGTTATTCGACATGGATTCTGATTAGATTAGTTGTAAATGTATGTTAGAAATACTAAAGCAACCACTGAAAAAGGAGAAAACAAATAAAAACCAAAACTAAGCATAACTGATATTCCAACAAAGCAGAGAAAAAATTAAATGATATAAAAGGCACAAATGCTGCACTGATAATAATTTGAAATGTCAGGATCTAAAACGCATACGTTAAAAGATTGTCAGATGAAATAAAAAACCAAGCCCCAAATGTATGTTGTCCATAACATTTCTACTTTAAACACAAAGACATAAGCAGATTAAAGATACATGCTTGTGAAAATGTACACTACTAACACTAATCAAAAGAAATCAGGAGTAGCTATATTAATCTTAGACAGAGCAGACATCAAAGCAAAGAAAGTTATCATGAGTAAGGGGGCATTACATGATAACAAAAGGGGTCAATTAACCATGATAACACAATGTGTATGGGTCTCAACAGCAGAACTGTATGAGGTCAAAAAAAAAAAAAAAAAAAAAAGAACTGTATGAGGTCAAATACAAAAAAATGGGAAAAAGGTAAATCCATCATTATAGTTGAAGATAGCTGAGCCTTCCCCCAGAACTAAAAATCCCAGCAGCGTGAAAAACAGAAAAACCACAACTGACCTCAACATCATCAACTAAATGGATATTATGGATTTAATATCCATAACATTAATCTGAAAATCAACAATTTTCAGATGATTTATCCAACAACAATGGAATATGTGCTCTTCCTAAACTCGCAGGCATTACTCACCGAAATATAACAAATCCTGAGCTATAAAACAAACCTAACAAATTTAAGATAACAGAAATTGTACAGCACCTGCTATCAGATGCAAAATAATTAAACTAAAAATTATTTGCAGAAATATAATTGAAAAAGTCTTAAATACTTTGAGATTAAGCAATTCAGTTTAGGTAATATATCCATCACAGAGGAATTCTCAAGTAAAACATAAAAACTAAACCAAATGAAAACAAAACCACAAAACTTATCAAAATTTGTTGACTATGTGAAGAAGTGCTTGAGGGAAATTTACAGCATTGACTGCATTTATCGAAAATGAATAAAAGTATAAGATCAATTAGCTAAGTTACCACCATGTGAAACTAACATTCACACACACACACACACACACACACACACACACACACACACACCCCGAAGGAAGCAGAGGAAAAAATAACAATAAAAATTAACACAGAAATAAATAAAATGTAAAATAGGGAATCAGTAGAAAAAATTGATTAAACGCAAAGCTAGTTCTTTGAAAAGATCACTAACACCATTAAGCCTTTGACCAGGCTAAGTAAGGAAAACAGAGAGGAAGCACATTTCTAATATCAGGAATGAAGTGAGAGACTTCAGTACAGATCTTGTGGACTTTAGAAGAATAAAAAATGAAATATGATGAACACGTGTGTACCCACAAATTGGATAACCTAGAGGAAATAGACAAATGTCTTAAAAGATGCCCCCTGCCAAAACTCACAAGAAGAGATAATGTGAGCAGTCCTATTGCTGTTATAGAAATGAAACCCAGCCAGGCTCGGTGATGCAAGCCTGTAATCCCAGCACGGAGGGAGGCTAAGACAGGAAAATCATAGTCTCAGTCCCACCTGGGTAATTTAGGGAGATCCTGCCTCAAAACAAAGAGCTGAGGATATAGCTCAGTATTAGAGTACACCTAGATTGGACCCCTGTGAAAGGAAGGGAGAGAGGCAGGGAGAGAGAGAGGGAGGAAGGAAGGGAGGAAGGAAGGAAGGAAGGAAGGAAGGAAGGAAGGAAAAATTCATACTTAATAGCCTCCCAAAAGAGAAAGCTGAGGTCCAGGTAAGTGCATGGTTAAATTCTACTAAAAAATATGGGATAAAATAACAACCATTCTCTGAAATACTTTTCATAGCATTAGAGAGAGAATTGTTACTGATCTATTCCATGAGGGTAGTTTTACTTTAATACCTAAATCAGAAACAGATATTTTAGCAGAGAAGAAAGGAAGGGATGCAGATGGCATGTCACATAGGAAGAGGGCAGCATAGCATGTCATTAAGGAAATTCAAGTTAAAACAATAATGAGATACCCCAAGAGAGCTACTAAAATGGCCACAATCCAGCATACTAATAGTAGCAAATCCTTGTGAGAATGTGGAAAACATGAACTTTATTCATTGCCGGGGGATGACCAAGTGCCACAGTCCCTTTAGAAGACAGTTAGGAACTTTCTTACAATGTTAAATGTACTCTTCCCATGTAAGTCAGCAATCACAGTCCTTGCCATGTGCCCAGTTCCACCCCAAAGGTTGCACACAGTGCATATAGCAGTTTGGTTCACAATTCTCCAATCTTGGAAGCCACCAACATCCTTTATAGGGTCAAGGATGAAGAAATAGGCACATCCAGACAATGCATATTATTTAGCACTAAAAAGAAATGAGCTACTAAACCTTTCAAATACATGGAGGCAACTTCAGTGTGCATTGCTAAGTGAAATAAGACAGTCTGTCAAGGATACATACTGTATGATTCTAACTGCAGGACACTCTGGAGAAGGCACAGTTACGGAGCAGGAAAAAGTGAGTGCTTGCCAGAGGTTAGAGAAGGGCTGGGGATATAGCTCAGTGGAATAAGCGCTTGCCTAGCAAGCACAGGGTCCTGAGTTCGATCCCCAGTACCGCAAAAAAAAAAAAAAAACAACCATATACAGAGGTTAGAGAAAAGACAGGATGAATGGAGAGACCGCAGAGGACTGGGGGGCAGTTAAACTCCACTGCATCACATCATAATGGGTACTTTTCATTATTTATTGTTCAAAGCCACAGAATATATGGATTTGAGATGTTGGTAATGTGTCAATTGCAACAAATACACTGCTATGGTAGAAGACATTGATGGAGTGTGTAACACACGTACGTGGTCAGGAGAGATATGAGAAATCTCAATTTTCCATCCAATCTTTCTGTGAACCCAAATCTGTTATGGAGAATCTTGCGCACAGAACAGCCACAATGCATAGAAGAGCATGGCTCCCATCCAGTGACACTGGGCAAATCTTTTGCTTATGTCTTTCCCTGAATACCCTTTCTTCGATCCTTGTCTTCAATGGGATAAAACATTTCAGAAGGCCTTTTATGGCTCCAACTGTTCAAAACCCTCACTGTTCAAGACTGAATTATTTCTTGATGAGATATATTATTCATTGCCAAATATGACTGTGTAGAAGGCAAGAATGTGCCCTTATTTAGAATAACAATTACTGTGACAAGCAAATTTCACTATAGTAAGACAGGGCTTTATGGCGGTACTTCCCCATGAGAGTTGACCATGCTTTCGGGTGATAGGAGAAGTGCATTACCTCCCCTGCAGTAGAAAAGGGATGAAAACTAAGAGCAACACGGAAACTTTGTTCTCATAATCAAAAACAGATCCCCTAACCCTCATGCTGACCATGAGTTACAAGCAAATGGAGGGAATAGTCAAACAGGAATGCTTGTGATATCTGTTTTGCAGTAACTAAATCCTCTTTGTGGCTATCATTTGAATACAGAGATGGGTGACTAAGTTTAGGCTAAGGTAATTGACCATGACCTTGTAGCATGGAAAATACCAACCCATCTCCCGCTCTGTTCTTCTTGAGCATCCTTTCTTAGTAGCTATCCTGCTATTTGGAATTATTTTCTATTCCAGTATTCAGGAAACTAGAAGATGAAAGTTGCCTTTTTAGTGAACTGTCCTAAGGTTTTTCACTTCAGTAGTTACTCTAACGAGAGTGAAACTTCTGAAGAGGAACCCATCAGAGAATCCCCAACTTAAAAGAGTTCAATGTTTGCAGATCACGTGTACAATTAACAACAACAACAACAAAAATCTGGAGCACTCTGAGAAATTTAGTAGAGGACATCTCAGTATTAATGCTGGTTCAACCTCTGCTTGAACTTTTTTGGGTAAACTTTTATTGGTAGACAGATCTCCCAAGAAAAATGGGAAAGTGTACTGAAGTTATCCAAACAATTTGACACTTGCTTATGATGAAAAAGCCTGGTGCATTTTCCTGCTTACATGCTTATGTTTACAGTAATCCAAGTAACGTATGTTTTAGCAGTATATAATTTGCCAACATTTTCACATACATTTTCTCAAATTTAAATTTTGATGTCCTCATTTGATATAAAAATCTGCCTTAGAGATCTGATTGGATCAATGTTTAGTGAATTCATCCATGGTTTATTTCTTCATTGAAGGGTGAGTATGGGATGTTTATTGAGCATGAGGTTATGAGGAAATGGAACCTGGACATAGGTTCGATCATGTGTTCATGATGTCACACTTCACATGTCTTGATGTGCTGCTGTGGTAGGTCACCCACTCTGTTGGGGACACGAGATCTTCACTATGTAGAATGAAGGAGCTGATACAGCCTGATACTGAAAGCCTGGGCAGCTTCCGCAGCAGGAAATGACTCAATGTCTGCCATGAGATGCTCTTGGATTAACAGGGCACTTGACTCAACTCACTGCCCTGGGGGTTAGCTGTCGCAGAGTCATCTCTGTCCCAGACAGGAGAGGTGCAAACACATATATCTCCCAGGACCCACCACCTGCATGAACATCGACACCCACAAGTTCAGTGGCATCACGCTGGTCTAGCCACATGCCCTTGAGCTGGCCAGGCCTTCAGTCCCCTGAGCCTCCACTTCCTGTCTGCCCAGTAGAGATAAGAACACATCCTCAAGCCACTCAGTGTGTGCAGTAAGTGAGATAATGTGTGTAATCCAGGGCACAGCAGTTGGCCTCAAGCACGGGCTCAAAAGAAATGAAAATTCTTCTACCCAGGGTCCCAGGGGATAGAAAGCATGAAAATAAAACAATAAAGGGGGGGAGCAAAGATGGATTGCCATCCTTTAAATAAAACTACGGAGCAAGGTGTGAGAAAAATAGAGAAATGCAAAGATGATGAGAGAGAGAAGTAGCTACAGGCACTTGGAATCGTGCTGAAAGATTCTCGTAAGTAAAAGCTTCTTTTAAAATATTGGAGTTCCTCCATATGGGGAGCTTGGGGAGAGAAGAGAAAAAAAATTAAATTAAAGCATTTGAAAGTATATTATAGTTTTATCTCTCTGGCTCTGTGATTTCAGAAATAATATAATTCTATGGAAAGCATGGTGCCAGAGGATTTTGTATAGTGGCGCCCAACAGAACGGGACTGAATGATGTCAAAAAAGCTTATATAACAGTTTTGTTTTATTCATTTACATAAATCACATTTACCGTAGGTGTTTTATTCAAAATAAAGTTTGGGGAAAAATAAATTGAACAGATGAACCTAGGCAAACCTGGTGATTTTTTCACGAGTAGTGTTTGATGATAAAGGCATAAAAGCATAATGTGGTATCATTTCACCAAGGCACAATATGGATCACCCATATGGAGCAGAAGTTGATAATACTGCTAAGAAGCAAAAATAAACAGAACAGATGTACTTGTAAAATCAAGTCTGCACCCACCCCTGAGTACCTGCCTGGTGCTGGAGAAGTTTCTACAAAACTTAAAACTGGCTTTAAGTCATCTTCCCACGGAGACTCTTGGGAAGCCAGAGATGAAGTCTTCCGTGACCAAACAGAGAAAGGAAAAGTGTTTCTGAAAGCAGCATGTGTGCTCAAGTGGGCTGAGCCAGGACCTGCTAGATCCCCACTTAAAATCTCTTGTCAGTGCCTCAGCTATGGGGTTAGAGTCTGGTTCCAATCCCAGATCTTCTGGTTGTCAA
>PVLD010018806.1:16462-38170 GCA_004027595.1 Dinomys branickii
AAAGAGAGAAAGAGAGAAAGAGAGAAAGAAAGAAAGAAAGAAAGAAAGAAAGAAAGAAAGAAAGAAAGAAAAGAAAGAAAGAAAGAAAGAAAGAGGCAAAGCATGAGGTACCAGAGAGGCAGAATTTTCTCCAAAGTGGTTCATTCAGAATGCTTTCTGATAAAGGTGTTGATACCTCCACAATGAGGTAGGACCCTTGGAGAATCCAGATGCATTTTGTATGATAAAGGTCCCACTTAGAACCCTAATGAGACTGAGAGTATGTCAGTTGCAGATGGCTCTACTCACCAGGCTAATAACAGGCATGCAGAACTGTGTAATTCCTTCTCTTTTTCAGTTACCTCTGATTGAATCTGGTGCTACCAGATAGAAGCAGGCTGAGTGATCTCCACAGAGCAAGTGAGCAGAACATGGCTTCTCAGTGTATGTCAGAGCCCAGAATCCACATATTTCCCAACCTCATGCTTCTTGTGACTCCCAGGAGCAGACAGACGCATTTATGGGTGGAGGGGACTCTCCATTGCCATGAACATTAGCAGTGGCTATCTGGAGATCACACAGGGCCCTGGTAATGATGTTTAGTTGAGTGTCTAAAATCACTGTAGAGCCTTTTGTGAACTATGAAGGGCTCAAAGGTGAATGCAGTGTTGTTTTCTTTCCCGTTTCCAGTCTGACAGCACAGGAACATGGAATCCTAGCAGGAAGATCTCCACTCGAGTTGCAGAAGCACTTTTCCCTCCCACTGGTGGGGTGAAGTCTTCTGAGGGCTCCGCATCACCTGACCTGCTTACAGTATGAGACAGCATCGTGCACGTTTCCATGCAAGAACTCGTCCTCTGCCTCAGCTTCCTTAGAGCTATAAAATTCCTTTGCACACTTCACAAAAGACATTTGCAAATTCTCTTCTCTGCAGAGGAGCCATCGTTGCTTATTTCTGAGAGAAGGAAGCAGATGTGATTTCAGCAATTCAGAGACACAATTTCAAGAAGCTGTGGACCAAGGGAAACTAGCACAGAAAGGAAATTCTCCTCTTTGCCCATAGTAAATGTGTCACATGGTCAACAGCTGGGATGCACCATCTACGTCCCCTGATGTCATCGAGTAGCCACCCATCTGCTTGGTTCCCAAAGCAGCAAGGAAAAAATAGCACCCCACCTCCCACGCACTCCAGCTGCCCTAGGCATCCAGTGCTCACTGATTTTTTTTCTAAAAATAAAATGAAATAAAATCATCACTTTTCCAATCAAGAGAGCATTTGTTTAAGGAACAGTTACATGAGAAAGGAACCATTGTTCTGAAGCTACCTGTAGGTTTGTCAGAGGAAGAGTGAAAGTCATCCCTTTCATAGAGATGAGCATCCTTTGGTCAGAAAACCACAAGCCTGTTGGTGCAGAAGATCCCGGCTTGTAAATGTTCACCTGCAGGGACAGGTCTGTGTGGTACCTGATTTCCATTGGGCTGCAGTATTTAGGTATTGAGCACTGCTGGTCCCTGGAGATTGGGATATCTTGGGTCACATTCTGGGTGCTATTATATCTCATCATATCCCTGGAGCGTCCCTATGTAGAATGTAGACATATGTCAATTTTTAAGAATAGAACTGGCAGATATTTGCAGACATGCAGCCTGTGGGTATGCCAGTATTATCTTCAGTTAAATTCAATTTTAGAGGAAACAGAAATCAAGCAAACACTACTCCCTCAGACTTCAAGTTTGACAGCAAAGACTCCAAAGAGAATCTACCATTGAGAGAGGAAAAAGGGGTTTTATTGCCCAAGACAGCAAACAGAAGCAGCACTCCTCCCAAGCCCACCGCTCCTACCCTATCTCATGTCCCTGTTACCCAGCCTCTCTGCACTAGGGGCAATTCCCCAGTGAGGCCTGCCAGGTAATGACATCCCAAGCACACACCAAGAAGACTTCTTGTCACTATTCAGATCTGTCAGTTCATCCTTCCTCCGATGTCAGCTGAGATTTAGAGGCAACTTTCCTGGCAGTAGGTTAATTGTACTTCAATTATACAACAGGGCATTTTTCTCCTCCACATCTAGATTTTAATTTATCTAAACAGTTACACAGCCTATATCATGTGCCAATCACTCATCAAAGTGGTTCACATGAGTGAGCTCATCCTCTCAACAGCTCTAGAATTCAGTCATTTGCCCCTTTCAGAGGGTGGTAAGTGAAGACAAGGGCTCATTAGAATAAGAGATTTAATATGATATATACAGGATTTATGTACTAAACAAACTTCCAAAGGCCACATGCAGCATCAGGGGTAGAAGAATACAAAATGAGTATCTATGTACTGGAAAGCTGGATGTTCCAGTTGAAGGTCAAAGATCTGGAGCCTACTGCAGAATCCGGAGTGAGTCCTTAGTGGAAAACCAAAGCTTCTGCCTTGGAAGGCTGAAGAGTTTGTGCTGGAAGCCTGGAGGGATTGGAGATGAACATCTAAAGGCAGTGGTGGGAACCAGAGCTCCTCTGAAGAAAGGAAAGGACAAACTTCCTTCTTCTTTCCATTTTCATTTCATCCAGGCTACAAGATTATTGGTGGGTCCCACTCACTTCCAGGGTGGGTCATCCCTCCTCAATTTTCTGTTTTATATGTCAGTCATCCAGAGACATATCCAGAACTGTTCTCCACTCTCTAGGCATTTCTTAATCCATTCAAGTGGACATCACAATTGATTATCACATCCAGCAAATCAGAAACAGAATCAACATTGGAACCTGGGGAATCTGGTCCTGTAATAACACAGTCTCCTCAGGGCAGGAGAGTCATCCTATAGCTTTTAATCTATCCCTCATGTAAGTGGCCATGAAATCTATGCAGGTATATGATAATACAGGTGTATATGTGTGCAAGATTCCAGTTCCAGGGAAGATATTTCCTGCCAATTCACAATTCAGGGACTGCAAGCTATGGCACAGAAATACTGTGGAATAAGCCATGCAGACATTCCTTCTGCCTTTCTATCTCTGTTAGGCAAGAGTCAGTTTAATAATTTCATTAGTTACACAGCTATTTAATGATGAAATAATTCAACATACTTCTTGAGTGAAGCCACCTTTGCTCTGAATCAGAAAAGGAAGTTTCCCCAAGATACAGGAAGTTCAGTATTTCCTGTGCTGTTTTAAATGAGATTGCTGATTTCTACAGGGCATCAGAAATCCTTTGGAAAGTATAGCTAGGGTAGAAGCACGTTAGTTAAAATGGGACTCTGAAACTCAACATTACATTTACCTTACAAATGTTGCTGAAAATGTTAAATATTCTATTACATGATGTCCTCTTTAGGATTTGGGTACCATATATAGACTTGCTTCTCTTGGATGGAAAAGAGAGAACATTTTGCTTTATTTATTTTTATGGATCTGTGAATTTTATAACTGTTCTTTTTTTCTCTTCTCTGTCTTAACTTCTAGGATGTCAAGAGTCAATTTTGCAACTTAGGCAGGGCCAGTTTAGGGAAACTTACAGGGAAAAAGTAAAGATAATCTATCCTCAACTCTGTTGGCTGAGTTTGGCTGGAAGAAAACAGACTCCATACAGCCAACAACAATGCAAGAAGCCCAGTACAGCAGGTCAGGGGTGCTTTGAATGGGTCCAGATGTTGGCATGGGGTGCATCTAACTATTGAGTCTGGCCCATTCTCAGTGCTGCACCCCAATCTCCATCCTCAGCTTCTCCTGATTTTCATCTGCAATAGTCCTGAGGGACCTAGTCCTTCTTTTTTATAAAATCTTCCACTCTGGGTTGAACAGCTTTATACCTGGGTTCTCACCCAGGAAGTACAAGGAACAGACCCTCTGAGTTTCTCAAGTCATCCTTGTCAGTTCAATTATGAAACACGAGTCTGTGTTTCCCTGGAGGTCAGGTTTGCTCCCTCAATAATGATCCAGAATAACTTATAAGTTAAAAAAAAGTCCATTTCAGGGATATGGGGTCCAACAATTAGGATCAATTATTTACTGCTTTACTAGGAATCTTACCTTACTAACACTGCTCACAGGAAGCAACGATGCTGTCCTTGAACCTTGAGTGCTTGGTGGAGCAACTGTGTCACCGTCTTCGGAAGATCTCACAGGAAAAATGGTACATTTAAGTTTACAGTCTGAGTAAACTGTTTTATAATTCTACTACGTTCTTCTGTCACCTTAATGTCAAATATCCAATATGATCTCTCAAATCATTATTGCCCATATTGCCTGATAGATCCTTAATGGGGTAAATGTAAGTTTTACCAGTACACAACTCACTGCCCAGTATACTATAACTATACCTGAAATGTTTGTTAGAAAATAGACCTTAAACGCTTCCCTTGAACATCTCCCTTGACCACCTTCATTTTCTGGAGACAAGCAATTATCTAACTTGAACTTGAAAAGCAGGCCATGTGAGAGAAACACTTTGGACCTAAAGTATGTGAATCAGAGAATTTGCATGGCCAATAGCTAATGATCTATGTATGACTGGATGATGAAATTCAAAGTCAAGAAGGACCCCAAGTATTATTTAATCAAGAGACTTTACAATTAAGGAAACTGAATGACTTTCTCAAAATCATACAACTAATCCCTGGCCAAAACCAGAATCCCCAGTGAGGGATGCAACACCAGATCTGCCTATCAGTGGCTCTTGGCATGAAACTCTTTCCCTATGAGCAGCTCACAGATTCTGATCCTAGGTTTTCACATCTTCAGTAGATGTTGGCTTGAAAATTAAGCATGGTGTTCCTGACATCAGCGGTGGCTGTCCACAACAATAAACCTGCTCTTGAGGTTACCAGTGTTGCTGAACTGGTTCCTTGTCTCCAGACAGACCACTGTCCAACGTTCATCACACCTGATTTTGAAGTTAAAAAAAGTTTTTAAAAGAAAGAAATGTGAAATTTGAAAATGGAAGCAAGTGGCCTTGACTCTAATCTCTTGAAAAAAAAGTAAGACAGTTCCTTCCTCTTGCCATTCAGATCCAAGGCCACTGATATCGTTTGCGAAACTTCATCTCTTCTGGTCCTTAGTCCACTTATTAAAAGCTCCTTCACTGATCCCAGACTATGAAACCATTTGGCATAGATTACACCTGGCTTTGATAACAGCTCCCCTATTTTTTTTTTCTATCTTTCCCTCTCTAAACATCGCCTCCTTTGCAGGATGTAACCTTTGTTTTTTCAGATTATCTCTTCAGGGAATTCTTTGTTTTCATTGGGTGCAAAAGTCAACAAGCGGCACTGTTTAGAAAGACCGAATGGCCCAAGCCTGTAATCTCAATACTCAAAGAGCCTGAAGCAGGAGGACTGCAAGTTTAAACCCAGCCTGGGCAATTTACTAAGTAAGACTCTGTCTCAAAATTTAAAATACAAAGTATAAAAGGCTGGAGATGCATCTTGGTGCAAAGGTTGTGGGCTCAAGTCCCAGCCCCAGTAACCAACTCAAAAATTGTCCTTCTCTCCCATACTCAAAATGATTGCATGCATGACTCAGGATTTGAAGCTTACTGCTTGCTGTATGTTGGACTTTCTCTGATGGGCATTCTCATTATTTTCAACTCTAGCTGTCCAGTTGTTTTAAAGAATTAATAAGCTAGTCAACATCTCCCCTTCAATTCTTGCTTTGTGTAATTTGTCCAGTTGGGGAACTAACCAGCAAACTCTTGGTTCTATCTCATTACAAATCTATTGAATCTGATGTCTCTACTGATATTGCTTCAATGGTGCTTGGTACTTTCTGATTCATTTCTGTTACCATATTCTTCGATACAATAGCTCTGTCTTACAAAGACTGTTTTTTAGATGATCTTAATATAGTATTTTAAGATTATCTTGAAAATAGTACATTAATATCTGCAGTCTCTGTTGTAATCATTTCATAGTATTATCAGATGAAAGAAAACATCTGAGAATGATGCTCTGACTTTGTGGAACTGTATCTATGTATACATGTTATATCAAGTGACTCAATAATACCTATGAGTCATTAGGATCTGCTTGAGCTCAGTATCTGCTTTATCTGTGATATACAATATATATGTTATATACAATACATATTATATATTTATGTAACATTATATATGTACACGTTATCATGTTAGCTGTAAATATAAACTTAAAAGTGCTGATCTCTGCTAGTAAGTAATTTTCAGATACTCTTGGAAAAAACAATGAGAAAAATAGCTCGTATTTTTAAATGGGGGGCAGCATGCTTTACGGGGGGCACAAGAAAATGTGACTGCAGTCTCTCAGCAGACCCCTGTGTCCTCGTTACCTCCAGGTGGCCCACCGTGCTGTGAGTGATCACTAGATTCTTCCTCTGTCTGCTGGTTTGTCCCACCCTCACCTTCTTGCGTCTCCTTCCTCTTGCCATACTGAGCTGTTTAAATCTCTCAATTTAGCTTGTGTCCTTCCCTATCTGTACTCATCACCAAGTCTATTCCTCCAGCTCTCACTGCTGGTCTCTCTCTCCTTCCCTTTTAGCTTTCCACCGAGACACCTCCTCCTAGTCCTCCTTGAAGGCCACCGTCTTCCCACTAGCCTGAGTGCAGTGCTCCTACCTGGGGCCACACACTCATCACAAGGGATCGAAGAGCGCCACACAGGGGTCAGGTTCAGAAGCAAGAGCCCGTGCACACACAGCACTCCAATCCTCATGTGTCCCCACAGCCTCTCTGCATCTCAGCAAGTCCTGCATAGACCCTGAACTGAGCACAAAGAAAGGTTGAAAACTGTCATTAGACCCAACATCCTGTGATGCATGATCATTTTATATGCATCACGTACAGTATGGCAATGTTCCATTTCACATTTTCTTTCAAGAAATCTGCCTGGGCATTTATTTTTCTCTCATTACATTAGTTCTGCCACATTAAACAATTCTATATGATTTGAATATTTCCCTTCAGAATATATCTGGAGGTGATCAAACTGGGGAAACATATTTAGAGCTGAGAGCACATCTAGCTTTGCTGGCTTCTCTCAGGCTGTTGGCTCATCCCTGCCCCCGAGCTGCTTTCTGAAACACAAAAGTGCAGCCCTGACAAAACAGAATATTTTCCAAATAAACAAAAAGGGGAATTTTGCTGCCCTAGAAATATTATGTCATAGTAAAAAATACAAAGCAAGGCAAATGTGACATAGGCAAAACAGATGTTCTACATGCTTTGCTTACGTTTTAAGCATAGTCAATTTGAGCCGCATCTCTTATTGTTTTTTATTTCCAGCCTATGTTTTACTCTTACCTCAAAACTAATGTGTGAAGCTCCGCTGTGTGTATCTCAATGTTACCAAATGAAGTAAGGCATCTGAGAGTAATTACAGTAACTTTCCAGGAAAAAATATATAGTTACCAAATAATCATTATTCACCACATATCTGCTCTATAGAAGTTATCATACTAGCTATAGAAAGAATCTTTTAAAAGTGTGTTTTTATATGGCTAGAATATCAGCATTCTAGGAGGCTGAGGCATGAGATCACAAGTTTGAGCCCAGCCTGGGCATAAAAATAAAAAAAAAACTAAAAATGTCTGAGGATGCAGCTCAGTGTAACAGTCCTGGGTTCAATACTGAGTAAAAAAAAAATCTAGTCTCTACATTTGATCTTAAGTAACTTGTAGACAATTTCAAAGGAATCAGCTAGACAGATGATAAATGATCAGCAAGTTTTCATGTGTTGTGAGGCACCAAAGCTGGTCCAACCATATCAGAAGAGTTCAGGACACAGGAGCACCATTTATGATGCTTGTGTAAGAAAGTAGAACTATAATTCCTGGTCTTGAAATATTTTTTTAAGATTTAACATTATGGAATTCCAGGTATCCCCAGGATTCCTGCTCCCTGATGTCTTCATCCTCAATAGCCTCTAATCCTTGAGTGTAGAGGGTATTTTGATTAAGAGGAAAGAGGTGTGGTGTGGTGGTGCACATCTGTGATCCCAGTACTCTGGGAGGCTGAGGCAGTAGAATCACAAGTTTAAGCCCAGCCTAGGTAACTTAGCAAGTTAGGAAGACCCTGTCTCAAAATAAAAAATAAAATAAGGCCAGGGATGTCCTTCACTGTAAAAGTCTTGAGTTCAATTCCCAGTACTGCAGAAAAAAAAATAAGAAGAGAAATCATTTACACTTTAGGCTTTGTTCTAAGGCAAAAGGGAAGGAATCTTGCAAATGTCATTAATGTTCATATCAGTTGAGACCTTAATCATATTGGAGGTGGTCCCTGGTGGCATCAGGTGGGAGCCCTTGCATGTGGAACTGGCCTCTCCTTCAAGAGTGTTCCAGATGAAGAAAACAGTGTGAGTTCCCAGCCATAGAGAAGGAGTCTGTGCTCAACCTGAGGAGGCTGGAGGCAGCAATTTCCCATCTACCCTCTGTGGAGGAAGGATCCATGCTGAGATTGTCAACACAGTTTTGAGAGACCCTGAGTAGTGGGTCCAGGTAAGCCACACATGGATTCGCACCCCATAGGAACTGCTAATGACTGCATCCTGATTTGGAGGTTACTTATGCTGCAACCATAGGAATCCAGTACCATCACCATCCCCCAACCAAGATTCTACAGTTCACACCTGAAAATTCTCCTCTGGCTGCCATATTGCATAAGTCACTACAACTGTAGGCCACCTGTGTGTCCCCAGCTGCTCAGAACCAGGTAGAAGGGAGCTGTGCTCTTTACATCCTAGAAGAATGACTCATATCCATGAGAAAGAAAATAGAAGGCCACTGGCCCAAGGGAGACAGCACATACAGAACATAACACAGATTTGTCAACAAGGCTGAGACTCGCCAACTCCTCTGGGGAAGGGAAAATGCCAAGGTCACATTCTAGTTCTTCCAATTTAGCCCTGAGGCCCATGGAGGCTGAGCTAATTCCGGGAGAGGGTAGGATTGGAGCCCAGATCTTCTGCTCCCAGGCCAATGATCTCAACACCATCTCCACCTTCAGTGAGTCAACGAAGATCCTGCTGATGGAAACAACCCTTACTTCAATTCTGTGGCTTCTTGATTTGAAAAGAGTAACATGAGAAATTACCCAGTTTTCCCTGCTTATATCACATTGGTGATTATTTTTTCACTATAAATTAGTAATAACTCTCAGGCACATTTGGCAAACCAAAGATAAATGGATTTGTTACAATGCATTGAATAAACATCATCTTCTGCTTGAATATCTCCCATCCTCCACTGGTCCCATACAGTAGAAGTTTATTGTTGCTTGTACTGCAAGCTACCTCTGAATGATTGCTTCATAAATTATGCTATGCTACATTTCATTCTGTTCCCTTTCTGCTTCCATAGCCCAAAGACTTATTGGAATCTGTTGTTTCAGACTCATAAAATATACATGACTTGGGGGGGCAGATTATTATATCAAGAATTCCAGCAGTCTTTTGAAGCTGCATCTTGATAATTTGTTGAAATTCATTTCATTTTTCTATCATTATCCCAATGCACACGAAGCCTCACCACAGAGTATAAATGTACAATCTGCTCAGTGAGACAGTTTATTATAAGCTAGCATGAAACAATGCTTTCCATGTTATGGTTTGTTGCCTTCTTTTTTTTTCTTTAAAGAAACTAGCACCATAAAGCAGAAAGTTTGTTTGAAAGTATGAATTCTAAAATGAGTCTTTTTCTAAAGCAATCCCATCTAAGCTTTAATTAAACTGTCCTGTCTTTATCAATAAACCATCTACATTCCACACAGAAGAGATTTTTAACAGGAAGATTTACGACACAGAAGAAACCATAAAGTTGACAAGAAAATTCAGAGAAGTTGGAGGCTGGAGTTGTTGTCTAAAACGTGACTTCCATTGTCTGGCCAAATCTCCCTCCTGTTATTTGCCCTGTGTCACAACCCTTGTGTACCAATGGCATAGAGGGATCCTTTGCCTTTGTAAAAGATTGGGAAGGCAAGAGAATGTAGACCTTTACTCCACCTCCTGCTAAGTGACCATAGGTGCTAACCTCCTTCCTCAAGGGCCACAGCTTTTGCCTGTTATTTGCCCTGTGTCACAACCCTTGTGTACCAATGGCATAGAGGGATCCTTTGCCTTTGTAAAAGATTGGGAAGGCAAGAGAATGTAGACCTTTACTCCACCTCCTGCTAAGTGACCATAGGTGCTAACCTCCTTCCTCAAGGGCCACAGCTTTTGCCTGTTATTTGCCCTGTGTCACAACACTTGTGTACCAATGGCATAGAGGATCCTTTGCCTTTGTAAAAGATTGGGAAGGCAAGAGAATGTAGACCTTTACTCCACCTCCTGCTAAGTGACCATAGGTGCTAACCTCCTTCCTCAAGGGCCACAGCTTTTGCCAAAGGGATGTTGTCCACATGGTACCCTCTCTACCATTTAGCACCCACTGCAGACTGGTAACAGTTTCTCACCCCAAGTTCTGCTCTATCCTTACTGTGTCCCTCAAACATCCCTCACCTCTTTGTAAAAAGTCCCCTTTTGAACTGTCCCTGCTAGGAAATGTTTTGTGCTAGTTCTCTGCTTGCAGAGACTTGTGACTGCACTTTTACTACTTGAGTGCACCTGCCATTTACCTTCCTTGTGGATGTAACCTCTTAGCCCTTCTTCTAAAACTGAATAGAAATAATTACTGCTCACGTGAGCCCAGCAGTGTGTGAAATGTGAAGATACATGGCTAAATGCTTTTAAAGATTTAACATTTTCATTCAAGGCTGAGTTAGTGCAAGACACTAGAAAGTCACTATGCAAGCATGCAAAAATAGATCAGGCATACTCTCCGCGATGCTATAACTATAATAGGAAGGCTGCGGAAAAAACATAGCTGAGAGCAACAAGAAGACATGCTAGTTTAGTGCAGCTCAAAAGTGAGGAAAGAGGAATGATGGAAGTTTCCAGCAGAATGTGCCATTTGAAGTGGCTCTCAAAGGAGTCATGCTTTTGACATAGAAGTGGTCATGCTCATCCAAGAATAGAGAGCCAGTTGCAGAGACAGAGATTGTCAGTCATCTAACAGGCTCCAAGTTCCAACATAACAAGCTGCAGCGTGTGAGCTACTTTCCAGCGTACCTTTTCCATGGCTCTAGCTCAATCACTGGTTCTCCAACCATGGTCTTGGGACCAATGTACCAACATCACCTGAAAACTTGTTAGAAACACAAGCCCTCTGCCCCACCACCCTGTGCCAGCACTTCCAAATGATGTGGAAGTTGGCGAAGAGCTGCTGGGGAAGATGGGGTGATGTGAGGAAAAAAAGGAGCACAGATCAGTGCAGGGAGTATCTGGGTCTCTGTCCGTCATGGTGAGTCTGAAGCTACCATGCTGTGCTCCCCTCCCAGACTCCATCTGTGCTAGCTGAGTCAACTTATCTTGGGTCTTTCTTCTTTAATGTGCACCTCACATAAGGAACTTGGGTGACCTTTCCTTCAAGAGGCCTTCCAGGTTGGGCACCAACATGTATTTCTTTTTATTTGTAATGTTGATTAGGTGTTAAGAGGGAACTCAGCTCACAGAGTGCCGGTGTGCATGCAGTGTGCTGCTTTCAGCACTGGGACCTAGGGGGTCCCATCGCCTTGTTTAGCCTCAGTCTCCTCCTCTGAGTTGGCACCACCACCGCCACCTTGTGCGGGTGTGTAAGAAAGTGAAATGAGACAATATTGCTGAACAGGCAAAAGACAGCATCCCTTTACTCATGCCTCAGTACCTAGGGCACAGCTTACATGCCTTCTCTTGCAGCCCCGCAGTTGGGCTGGATTTCTCTATTGCACGTTGCTGGAGTTAAACCCACACCCACTTTTCTTAACAGGATTGTGTTAGCACCAGTTAGGGGAATCACTTCCCCAACTTCTACTTCACGCGTTAGAAAACCAGCCCCAGCATGTTAGACACCGTGGTCTCCTCTTTCAAGCCACTGGATGTTTAGTGACTGCAACACAGGGTACATTTAATACATATTTACTCCTTCCCTTTTCTCCTCTTCCCTCCCCAGCCCCTTCTCCTTCCTCTCGCTCTCTTTCTCTCTTTCTTTCTTTTTCTCTATTTCTTCCTTTCAGTTTCTCTTCCTTTCTGTCTTTCCTTCTTTATTTTTTCAATACTAGTGATTGAAGCCAGGACCTTCACACTGAGCTACTCTCAACCCTTTTGCTTTTGTTTTTTATTGTAAGTAAAGTCTCATTAAGTCAGTAGTTTCCCAGACTGGGCTTGAGCTTGAGATCTCCCTATTGCTCAGTCTCTCATAGTGAATAAATATTTCTTGAATGAACGCATGAGAAGTCCTTAAAATCAATCACTGAGCTTTCTGAATCATCCTGCAAAAAGGAACCAAGAGCTGTAACTCAATTTCTCCTAAGTCCTTAAAAGTAATTCTGCACACCTATAATGAATGAGGCACCTCATGGATTCCTCGCCTATGCGGTATGAGGTGAGAGTATCACTCAGCCAGCCAAGCTCACGGCTGTAATTTCACTGTAGCATCCTGGCCTGTATCCTGTCTCCATCTCCCTGCCACCTGGGGAACCTTGCCAGCTTTGACTTTAAATCTGGGATCACTGCACCTGTTCCACCACCTGCCCTATGTCGGTCTCTTGTTTCTCTCATCCTAAATCCTAAGGCACCTTAGTTCGTCCTTTTCTATTTTATTCTTAACAGCTAAGATCTCTCTGTCTCTCTGTGTCTGTCTCTCTCTCTGTCTCTCAACTTGTCTCTCTCTCTCCCACCCTCTCTCTTTCTGTTTCTCCCTCTCTCCCCTCCATCTCTCTATATTTTTATAGAAAATCTAACTATATCTAAAAGTATGTTTATACCTAAATGCATATGATACACATCATACGAAATGCATACATAATGCACATATCTATGTGGATCGTTCAAGAAGAGCTGGCTATCTCCACATTTCCTTTTGTCTTCTGACAGTGAAAAAGTGCTGTCTTCCAAAGTCCATTTCCATCTGTCAGGAAATGACAGTTACCAAACTTCTTTACCAACTATCAGCGATATCAAAAGGCATTTGGCTCATCTGGCTAGAGCTGACTTTAAATATGGTACACCTTGCAGGCTCCTTGCTTGAGACACTGAGCACGGCATGAAACTATCAGGATGATCAGTGAGCTCCCCCTGTTTCCATATTTTCTTCATCCATCTGCTTTGCTGCTTCTCAGGAAAAACCATCAGATAATGGATCCTACTAAGGTGCAGAGCACTTAGGGGTATTCAGAGCTCAGCACAGTGGTCCTCAAGTGTTGTCAGAAGACCAGCAACCTTAGCTTCACCTAGAAATGTATCAGAAATGCAGAATTCCCTGAGAACTGTTGAGTCAGAAATTTTCGGACAGAACCCAGGATGTAAGCCCATCATGTGAGATCTTTAGGTGGTTCTGATGCCTGCTCATGTGTGCAAGCCACTGGTCCTGGAAAGTATTATAAACCACTTCACTGGGGTTATCCATAGTTAGTTGCACATCTGTTTAATGAATCAGCTATTGTGGGTATGAGTGGTACCTACGCCAGGGCCATGGCTTGGAGCCTAGCAAGTACTGACCCCAAGCTACCATCCATGAACAGAGCATTTACATAGAACACTGGGCCCAAGTCTCCACACCACTTCAGGTGGATGTTGTCTTTAAGAGGTAGAACACCCTTCTGGACCTCATCAAGGTCCAGAAAGATCCACATTTGTAACCCCATGGAAAAGTTACTGGAATTTTGCAAGGCAATTCCAATCTACCACTTCAATGCATGGTGAAAATAAGGACACTAAGGCACATTTGTAGTGGGGAGCCAAGGGAGTCCTAAGTACAGCTAGAATAGTGGATATCCGGAACAAAGGCCTGGACCCAGGGCCAAACCCAGGTTTTATAAATTTGTGAACAGGGAAGGAGTAGCTCAGGGATGAGTGACTGAGAGAGTTGCAGGAAATACATGAGTGCCATGAGCTGGGCTAGGTAAGAGGCCCGAAATCACCTCTGCTATATGCAGAGAAGGGTATGCAGAAAGAATAATCTGCATAACACAATTCGGGACAGTATCTAATGTTTTGGGGTTGGTGCTTCAGCTCTGATGTGTAATCTTTTATGCCCTGAAAAGCAATAGCCTCTCTTCTGGAGGCTCAGTCTAAGCTGATGGCATGACTCTCTCCTACCTCACCCATACTTCTTGGGAGCCACAGGTGGGGCAACACTGTTCTGTCACCTTGTTTCAAAGACTATACATCAGCACCTTGGCTAGACTCATTTGCATTGCTTAAAACCAATTGAGGGGATAAAGATAAACTTAGCCAGCTCTGCACATACCAATACATGGAAACGGGCCAGGTTTAGCCAAAATGGAGAAAGATTGCTCTTCTTCCAAGGAGAGTCATCTAGGTGGCCCTCCCCACGGAGAGGTCAGCAGAGCTTCTGAGAATTACAGATGGTCCCCAGTTGTCTCTGTCTATGGAAGTGCCAACTCACCCACCTGCAAGCTGCTTGCAAAGGAACTCAGATCCCACTGCCCTCAGGATGCAAACCTGCTCTGAGGCTCGCAGCATTGTCATTGGAGAGTGAGCGTCACGAACAGGGATTAACATCACATCTACACACTGTTTACTCTCCTCATGGTTGATATGAAAGTGTTTGCAACATCACATTGCCATCAGAATGCAATTTCAATACCTTCCTCCCAACACAGCTGTGTCCAGGGAAACACATTCTATTTTCTTTTTTATTTTTATTTTTATTTTATTTTAAAAAAATAAAAGTACAAAAACATATTGACAAACAGACACCAATTAGCATAAAAATGTACAATCACAACTAATCTATAGACAAGGTGATATGGTCTCAACAGTGGTTATTGCTTTATCCATTGATATCTTCGAAGTGTAAATATATAAACCCATATACAGACATGCAAATTTAGTCAGACAATTAATCCTCTCAACAACAGAAAAAACACAAAAACCAAAAATCCAAAGACAAAAAGCAAAACAGGCAAACATCAACAACAGCAACAACAACAACAACAACAGCAAAACACCAATAGTTGCTGCTTTACATATTGATATCTTCGAAGTGGGGAAACACATTCTAAACCACAGACTTGGTGCTGGAGAGCCAACAACCTCATAGGCAGGCAGGAGGCAGCAGGTTGCCAGTCAGCATGAGATCCCTGGGGCGTCCAACTTTGCAACTGGAAAGAATCACCGTCTTGGTTTCTTTTTTATTGCTTTGATAAAAGGCCTGACATCCACAATGAAAAGTAGGAAAAGTTTATTTGGGCCCATGGATTTTAGAGGATTCAGCTCATAATCTGGTGGCTCCAAGGCAGGAAGGGCATGGTGGAAGAACCTGGTGGAGCAGAGCTATTAGTGTCATGGTGCCCAAAAGCAGAAAGAAAGGAGGAGCTGAGGAAGGAGATAAACCCTTTCAGGTCACCCCCTTAGTTGACTCCCTCTGCTGATCAGCCCCCACCTTGTAAGAGCACATGAGCACATTTCACTATGGATTCTTCACTGGATCAATCCACCAATGAGTGTAACATCCCCATGATCCAATTACCTTCCCAAAATCCAACTTCTGAACATGAAATCCCCTTGGGGATCATTCTATATCTAAGCCATAACAGTCACCTGGCCACCATATGTATCCCATTGCCAGAAAAGAACGCTCTTTCACCTTAGAAACTCTAGGCTGATGGATTGGTGCAGGTGAGGCCAGCTTATCTTTGAAACAGAGCTCACCACTTAGCATCTGAGTGAACTTGGGTGTTGAAGGTCAGTTTTCTCATCTGTAAAAAAGCGAGAATAAAATCCAGCTAAGAAGGCCTGTATTTATCAGTTTCTCCAGAGACACCATCAGTAGGGTATAAAGATAGATGGGAGAATTTTTCAGTGGAATTGGCCTATGGTTATGGAAAGCAAGGGAAGGCAGCAGTGCAGCTCAGTTCAAGTGTGAGGGTCTTGGAACCAAGGAAGCTGATGGTGTAACTCTTGCCCAAAGCCAAGGGTCTAGAATCCACAAGTGGGAGCTGAAGGAAGGAGCACAAGTCTCAGACCTGAAGGTACCATTTTGTTGCCCAAGGGCAAGAAGAGAAAGAATGTCCCAGCTCTCCTGCAGAGTGAGGAGAGACATGTTGGTTGACAGTAGATCTTATTCAAGGCCAGTGTGAATGTCTTCTGTGAATGTCTTCAGGAAACACCTTCATAGACACTCAAACATAATGTTTACTGTCAAACTGGATACCCCTTAGTGCCACCTACTTGGCTCAAATTCAGTCATCATGGAGTAAATATGCTCAGTAGATGATCGAAAGCACTAAGACAAGTCTTCCGGGCAGGAGAAGGGCAACATTTTCTTCAGCCTTCTCTTTCCAACTGCTTCAACCCATATATAAAGGTGGGGCAAACAATTCCCAGATATATTCCCACATGCTAAAAGTATCTGATACTAATGGAATCAGCTAACAATTCTTTTCATGTATTGTATTGGTCATGGTTCTCTAGAGGAACAGAACCAGAGGGTGTGTGTGTGTGTGTGTGTGTGTGTGTGTGTGTGTGTGTGTGTGTGTTTATAAAAAGATTTACCAGAGCCTGGATGTTGGAAAGTCCACAGTGACCATCTGAATGCTAGAAAGCTAGAGATTTCAGCAGCTTCTCGGTTCAATAAGCTGGAAGTTTCAGAAGGAGCATTAAGTGCTAGCCCATGGCTGAAGACTGAGAAGTTCCCTGAAGGATGGCTGTGTCTGTTTCGAAAGACTGAAGAAGCTAAGGGTTTGATGTCCACAGGTGATGGCAGCAAGAACACAGTGTGCAGCTGCTCAAGCAGAGTCAACTCTGCAAGCATTGGCTGGTTTCCTCCATCCTCCTCTTTTGTTCTATCCAATAGGGTGATGCTAGCCATCCTCAGGACAGATTGACCTACCTGCCAGTCAGTTCTGGGAACACCTTCACACACTCATCCAGAAGTGTGCTTTCCTACATTCCTAGGCATCTCTTGATCCAATCTGGTTGGTAATTAAAATGAACTGTTACATGAAGCAACCTAAAGGGCTGTGAATGTGGATTAGCATGAAGGCCATGGGTTCAATTCCAAGTACTGCAAATGAAAATGAAAAACATATATTAAAAAGTAATAGAAAAAGATGAATCTATTTGTTGGAAAGATTATTTAAAACATCAAGCCTTAGTGTTAGGGCAGTTCTGAGAATCTCTACATCCCTTCCTGCCACTTCCACCCATATTTATTAACCTCCTTCAGTGAAGTGGCTATGCGATTTGGTTTGGTTACTTCAGTAAATGCTTATTCTAGCAGCAAATGAAAAATTAATAATAACTGATTCTCAGGATCCCCTAGGTTTCACTTGGTGAAATGGACACATGTAAACCTTTTCTTTCTGGAGTGAAACAGAGTTGACTCTTACGCTTTTCAGGATGCGATTTTTTTCTGGAAAATTTCCTGAGGGAACGAAAATTGGGGAGCAGCCACATCTCTGCTTTGCCTACTGTATGTGGCCACCTCACGCCCGCCAGCTCCTTTCTCCTGAGGTTGGGTACAGCAGATGCTGGATAAATCAAGACAGGCCCCACGTTTCACGCCCTTCAACTCCTACCCAACACGCCAGCCCAGCAGAAATATGTGCAGTTTCCGAAAAGCACCCTGAACTTGCACATATGGTTTTGAAGTCCTGAAATATCCCTGTCTCCTTTATTCGACTCTTTCCTACTTGGTCTTGAAGACAGTGTGGAGGAGAACCTTCCGGCACCTGCCCTCCCATTCCGGCTGTCCTCAGGATGCCCGGCGTCTTCTGTTGCTGTTGTCACCCTCCCTGTCTGTGTTTAAATTTGCGCCTGTCCAACTGGACTGTGAACTCTAGATGCCAGAAAGTGAAACTCTTCCTTCTTCATCCTCAGGGGAAAATTTTAGTCTTTTTTATTTTTGATTGCAAAGTACACATAACATAAAACTTCCCATCCTAACCATTTTCAAGTGTACAGTAATAGACTCAAATTGTTGTACAACCCATCTTGAGTGGTATTTTTTTTGTCATCTTGCAATACTAAAACTTGGAACCCATTTAAAAGATTCTGAAACCTCCCTCATTTCAGCCTCTGGAAACATCATTTTGTTTTCTGACTCTATAAATTTGACTCTGCAAAACACCACAGCTAAATGGAACTGCACAGTATCTCTCATGTGAGCCTGGATTATTTTACTGTCCGCAATATCCACAAGGCTCATTGCTACTGTAGCATGCATAAGAATGTTCTTCTTTACTTTTATGAGACAGGGTTTTGCTATATAGATTAGGCTGGCCTTGAGCTCACTATGTAGCCCAGTCTGGCCTCAAACACATAATAACCCTCCTGCCTCATCCTCTTGAGCACTGGCATTACAAGTATGCACCACCATGCCTGGCCAGAATCTTCTTACTTTTTAAGATGAATATGGACATCTTGCATTTTGTGTATTCAGTCAATTAATAAACACTTGACACACTTCCAACTTGGGGCTGTTGGGAATAATGTTACTATAAAATGCTTGAAAACACTAATTTTAGTACTTTGGGACACATATCGAGAATGAGAATGGTTGACTCACATAGTAGATCATTATTTTTATTGTTTAGGGAAACAACAGGAGTTTTTTCATAGCAGATGTCGATAGCCCTCATATCCAAAGTTCCAATCCTGTTTCCTTACATCTTTGCCAACACTTATGATTTTCTGGTGATAGGAACCAGACTTATAGGTGTAAAGTGATACCTCTGCCCCTTTTTTTGATAAATAATAAACTGGATATAAAGAAGAGACATTTCAAATTCCTATCTGTGGTAGTCAAGTGGCCACTTTCAGCAGGAGGAGGTGACTAAGCTCTCTGGCCAGAGACAGCTTTTCATTTCCTCTGAGGTTCTGACTCTTGGGCATAATATCTCAAGTTTTCCATGGAATCCAAGGAGACCTCTGTGACTTATGAAGCTGTTCTGACTTCCTTGCTACTCATGACACAGGAAGAAGGTGCCTTGCAATCCGGAAAGAGCCCTCATCAGAGCTCCACCGTGGTTCCAGCACCTAACCTTGATCTTCCTCCTGCAGAGTTGAGAAACAAATGCATGTCCTTGAAGCCGCTGTCCATGGTCCTGGGCTATGGCAGACCAAGGTGGCTAAGGTGAGACCCTCCCTGTGCAGGACTACAGGGGGTCGGTTTCCAAAGGAGAAAGTACCATGGAATTACCAACCTGCTCTCCTTTGGCCTTTTTCAGCATTTGGGTGCAGTGAAAAGATTAGTTAATTGCTTGATTAATTGATAGCCAAATGGTTGATTTCAGTTTCCAGGTGGATGCCACACCACTGTCAATCAAATGGTGTCCATTGCAGATGGCCACCTGCCACTGTAAGATCATCAGAGGTGGCCAGTTCACTGCCAGTCCTGTCAGGTGTGGTGAAGAGTACAGCCAGGTCGCCAAGATTAAGCACGGGACCCATCTTTGGTTAAGACCAAATCTTTATCCGCCAGGGAAAGTTGCAGGAGCCTGGGGAAAAGCACACAGTGCGGGAAGACTGATGGAAGTTGAGTTGCAGCCCAGCCAAATGCTAGCTACAAAGTTCTGGATTGAACCTCCACTTCCTTTCTGATGAGATGGGAGGGAATGATTAGATATAATGAGAATTTTAAGCATCTGTTATCATTGTGCTATGGTTTACATTTAAAATGCACCCCCAAATCTCTTGACTCAGAAATGGGGCTTTTGGAGGGTGATTGGATCATGAGGGTGCTGTACTTGTCAGTGGATTGATTTATTCATGAGCTCATGTGCTCTTGGGCCTGGTTGCAGGTGGAGGGACCACTTGGAAGGGTGCATTCTTGTCCCTCACTACTCTCCTCTCTCTGCTTCCTGCTCTTTCAGGGGGATATGGAGGCAGCAGAAACATTCCCTCATACGGAGCACTTTCTGTCTCCAGTGGAATGGTTTCATCAAGACAGATTCTTTTTTTCAAACACACAATAATCTAACCCCCAATGTTGTATTATTGGTTAAACGGTTGAGTCAAAATGAAATGTTATAGGACTATGATTCCCATGAGAACTACCCAAGTCATAGAAGGGGAAGGGAGGGGACGAAGAATCTTCCATCCTGTCCATTGTTCTCCCTTGCAGTAACACCAAGGGTTACCCGTGCTCTCTTTGGATGGGAACCTGCTACCTGACAGAAGGGATGCTTTAGTGATGGCACTGGCTTCTGATGGGGAGTTTGGAAACTTCTGCTTTTCTGTGCCTGAGCCTCAGTTCCAAAAGCTGGTAGTGCCTTGGGACACTTCAGATGGTGGTGGCTTGTCCCCTACCAGCAAGATCAGAATGACCAGCTCTCAAAAATGCTAATGCAGTTTGGAGGGTGTGGGGTTTCTTCAATGAGATGGAAATAGGATTCTATTGCCTTTGAAGGTCACTCCTAACCTGAGTTATGAAAAGTTATCTTCAGGAAAAGTCCCTAGGTTCAATACAGAAAGATTAATTACTTCCTGAAGTCAAGTATTCACAAAAGAGGCACAAAATAAATCTGTTTAACTACAATATTTGGATAGATGGATTTCTAAAATGCTATACAAATACTTTAAATCTAGAAAGAGAAGTCAGAACATTATAGAGCTCATGGGACTATCTACATGTGGCAAGAGGCAGCTGAACATGTACAGTGTGGGAGACCTTTAATGTGTCCACCTTCTGTCATGATGTCACAGTACCTGCGCTCACTCAACAACTTGACATATCACACACTGTCCATGTGCCCATGTCCTTCCAGCTTGGCTCATAGGCCTGCTATGGGGCAGCTCATATACTCATGAGAAGAAAGGGTAATTAGTGTGCAATGAGAGATATCTTGAGATAAAGCAGCCACATCCATAGACCTTTAACTACTTATAGTTATTATTGTAGTAATTTATTATTAGTTTTAATTGCTAATTTATGTTACACTTTATAAGTATCGTGATTGCTAATTACAATATGTCAGCTTCCTGGGAGCAAAAAATACGCAGCACATGTGTAAAGCCTAGTTCTGGGTGTGTCTATGCATGACTGACATGGAGGCAGGCAGCCAAAGAGGGGTGACCTACACTGGACACGGGCGGCAACAAATGGGCTGTTCCTAAATGTGGTCACATTCCGAGTCCCTGGTGATTAGGATTGCTATGTCTTTCTGAAAATAGTCTTCAACCCTTAATGTTCATCTCTACCCTGGCATGGAGAACATAACTTGTACTTGCTTTCAGTGTTTATGTAACTTGATGTCTATCCATTAGTATTTAAGGGAATCTTGTTAATTTATTTAATTTTAAAGAGAGAAGATCATAAACAAAATAACAAATACAAAGACATAAACAAAACAGCATAAAAACAATAAAAATGATACAGAGTTTTAAAACAAGGTAATAGGAATGTAACAATGGTTGTTGTATTACATATTGTTATCTTCAAAGTGGTTACCCGGATAACCAGATCTAGGTATGTAAGATTGATCAATTACGTATTAACTGTTCCTTTCAATAAACCAATAGAACTTAGTATAGGGGACTGGGGGAAGATGGCGACCAGGTGAGCAGCAAGGGAGCGAGCCTCTTTGATAAACACCACCAGCTCGAGACAGACTTGGCGAGCGTGAATGCCGGGACCTCGGCTGGGAAGTTTAAACTGGGCGTATTTCTCTGAGATGCCGGGGGAGATGTGGTAGGGCGGACCAGGCTGCCGGGGCGAGACGTGGGAAAGTCCCAGACG
>PVLD010018807.1:0-38068 GCA_004027595.1 Dinomys branickii
TCTGACTAAATTTGCATGTCTGTATATGGGTCCATACATCTACAATTCGAAGATATCAATGGATAAAGCAACAACAACTGTTGAGACCATATCACCTTGTCTATAGATTAGTTGTGATTGTACTATTTTCTATGATAATGGGTGTCTGTTTGTCAATATGTTTTTGTACTTTTATGTTTCTAAAATAAAAATAAATAAAAAAAAACAAATTCCCAGTGCCGCTGCCCGCAGCCCTGTGAGGTATCCTAAAGCCATTGCAAGAGATGCAACTCTAATGAGATTTCATTGTTAGTATTTTTCTGGATGCACATATACAAACAGGACTGAAGCAGCACTGACCAAAAACACCAACAGCTCTAGATAGCACTAGTTAACAGAATGAATATTAAAGACTCAGAGTGTTACTCTCCATTCTCCAGAGAGACTGAAGCAACATGGCTAGCTTGCAGGGATAGGGAGAGATTTATTCTAAAGAGGTGACTCACATGATCCCATGGGCTGATGCTTCTGAAACTTTAGAGTAGACCAGCAGCTTGGAAATTCTGGCAGGATGTGTCATCCTCACCTTTAGTCAAAGGCAGTAGGAATATAGAATCCCCTCTTCCTCAGAGATTTGGCTTTTCACTGTTAAAACCTTTGACCCATTGATTGATGTCCACCTGAGTCATGGAGAACAAATGAGTGCGCTCAGAGTCTAGTGATACACAGGCGAATAACATATGACAAAGGCCATCACAGCAATAGCTGGAGCACACATCTGGGACCGTATTCCAACCAACTTGACACCTCGGGTTACCCATCCCCCATCCCAGGCAGTGACAGATACTGACTTAAATGAGTAATATACAGATCTTAGTTTTCTGTAAAACAGCAGAATTTTAAATCACATAAAATCTAGACCTACCCACAGAAGGTTCATTTTTTAACTGATTCCAATTAAGATAATAAACCTAAGAATTAATACCATTCAATCAAAGAACACAGTGTTAATACCATACTAGCAAAAGAATGTAAAATCAAAAGAAAATATATTTAGACCAAGAGCATTTGAAAAATTAATACACCAGTATTTAAGTTTTTATCTATATTACTTGTTTGCAGTACATAATGGTATATTTATCTTGGGGAGTTGGTACATATACCCACTCTAATTCTTTATACATTCCCTTCCTGCCCCTAACTTCCAACTCCTTGTCCCCTTCCCACTCATAAAGGTCTATCCTCATCTCCTATTGTCTATCTTTTAATTTGCTCTTTATTTATATTTTAGTTTGTCATATAAGAGAAACCATAGACTATTTAAGCTTGTGTGCCTGATGTATTCCCTGTAATATTATGGTCTCAAGGTGGGGATATGCACACCTCGCAGTGGCACCCATTCCCATGACAGAGAAGCAATGCCTCCACTATGCAGTGACAGACTGGTGGAGGTACTGTCCTTCCTCACCACTGTTAATGGTATAATAATAGGGCAGACCCAGAAGAAAAGAGTCCGGCAGTTTCTCCAGAAATTAAATGCATAATTACCATATAATCTGGGAATTCTCCTCCAGAAAAGATGAACACATATCTCCACATACACTCTTGTCTCTCAATGGCATTTGTTATAAGGATTTTAAGTATGAGCTCTCCTCTCTCAACATTAATATCTTGGTGTTTTATTTCCAGGTGTTAGTACCTCACATTATGCATTTGTTCTAAAACAGGCCTTATGTCCTATTTTCCGTTTGGATCATTGTAGTCTACTCTATCTGATACACACATTTGACTTTTAAAAATCTTGTACATATCAGCCTCTTTCTATGATGGTTTAGTCCTACATGAACATCATAACTGACATTTTTAAAAATCAGATATTTTTCACCTAAAATATGCCGTGAAATTACTCTTTCTTATCTGTTCTCATCAATTTTTATGTCTTCCAGTTGAGCAAATATAGAACATTTGTAGATTATTTAGAATTCTCAAATACCACCTCCCAAATACGGGACCCCAGGATGATTCTTGATTAAATTCATAAATTGCCCCAGAGTTAGCTTTGAGATCTTTCAGTTTTTGGTCTGATTTTTCCTTGAGCCCCACTATGGCTCAGAGTGAAGGTATTTATCTTAGTTTGTCTAGAAAGTCTCTCTGGGATCTGTAGGTTGAACTTGATGCTAAATTGATCACTGGAACTGGCTTTCAAAAGTGACATTTTGGCTGAAAGTCATTTCAGCAAAGTAAAACAGCTTTCTGAAAGTGTATATTCAATGAAATTCCAGAAGGAGGCCCTGGCCAGCTGTCTCCCAGTCTTGCACCACTGATGTGATGACTCGCACAGACCTGACTCAGAGTAAAGTGTTTCTGTCATTAGAGGTCATGCTTAATTCACAAATCCCTCCCTTGAAATGAGAAGCACACCTTATAACCAGATCCAAGATTTCAGTTTGAAAAGCAGACCATACTTGTGTGGGGAAAAATGATTAAGTGTGTAAAAAAAAAAAGAAGTTTCTGTTGACCTGCTGTTTCTTCTGAGATGTGACAATAAGCGCCAGAGAGTGTCACAAGGACAAGCACCACAAAGGCAGACCATCAGATCATTCATGTCAGTAAGCTCAAGCCTGAAACGCACTGCAAAAGGAAACTATTTTCCAGAGAAGATGTCTTTAAAAACAGAGCCTTACCTCTGCAGAATAACCTGAAGTGGTTGAAACACTCTTAGAAATTCTTCTAAAAGCATAGCTTTAGTTTTAACTACTTCTGAGATTACCTGCAGTGTCATTAGTAGATGTTTTCCAGAATTAGAGTGCCCAAGTCATTTTATGCAACCTGTCTCTCTGATAGAGACCTGAAAATGCTCCCAGTCAACATGAGAATCTTGTTCTAGCAAGATCAGAATAAATGTAAATCTCTCAAGTAGATATAATGAAAGAAATCCGAACCTAGGAGAAAAGAAGAAATGTAAAGTACAAATGATAAAAAGAAAATGTAAATGCTGTGCAGAAGGAGAAATGGAGAAAGAAAGGCAAGAAGATCATGGGGCTACCAAAGTAATTTTCCATTAGACTGCTTTTCTGAGTGACCTCGCTTCGTTCCTAGTGCTTTAGAAGTTAATTATCTGACCGAACTCTGTTTACAGCTCTTGAATGGCTCTCTAGTCCTCTAACCCTTAGTGATTTTATGACTAGAATAAGCAGAGCAGCTATAGGAAGAAAATTGTTCTCTGGGTTATAATATTGGTGACCAGAAATATGACTGTCTGGAGACCACACTGGGCAGTACCTGGCTTGCAGGTCAGAAGTTCAATTCCTCTGTCCCCACTCTACCCTAGGAAGGAGTCTTTCCTCATGGCCTGGGTCAGGGCTACATTCAACACTGCACCACTACAAGGACCACCAATGGCTACAGGCAATGAAAAGTATCCAGAAAGAGACTCCCTATCGAAAAAGAGGTATGGCTTTTCTCTAGGGCATTTGTTTTTAATGTTTAACAAGCTGACAGCAGTGATTACTCAAAGACAAATGGCTGGCTTACTGGTTACTCCAACCCAAACAAATTGTCACCACACTGTCAGGTTCTCAACAGAGTCCTTCCCGCTAAAAATGCTTAATGCATTTCCTGCATCTGCATGCAATCCTTCATCCCCATTCCCCGCAAACCATTATTTGCTGAGTTTTATTAAGGGATGAGAGGAGAGACTGGCTTCAATGGGGGGATATGAGAAGAAAATAGGCAAACAAAATCAGGGGGATTGTGCCATACCACATAACGAGGCTGCATCTGCTTTTGTGCCATAATCAGATAATTGATTTCCTCTGACCCACTGAGACTCCCAGTGAAATTGTCTAACAGCAATGCTCCTTCCCTCAGAGTTAGATGTTCAGAAAGAGGCAGTCCAACTATACTGTAAGTTGGGGGATGTCAGACACATGTCCCTGGCCCAAACTGCAGGTCCTTCTGGAAAGAACACATTCTTTAAAATACTGACTGAAATATAAACCTGGCTCAAGTTTCAATTATTTATCTTGAGCGGGCTTTTAAAATTTGGGTTGGGTCTCTGAGAGGAGAGAGAACTCAGCTTGCCAGTTTCCTGACACACAACAGTCTTCTGGGACATGTGTACCTTGTCGTTTCTGACCAGGATGTGAGAATGTACCTTGTTCAGCTTCCCAGGCTCAAGACGTCTAATCTTCCCACCCCCTGAGACTCCAGCCAGAGTCACCAAGCCCCTCTGCGTGGGATGCTGCCTTCTGTCTTGACAGCTGTCACTGTATGCTCGGATTGTCACACAGTGTAGGGCAGATTAGAGAAGTCACTTTGACTGGCCCATTATGAGAGCCAGTTGTGATCAGCATACTAAATTAGGTAGACCTAAATGGGTTTGGTCCCCTGGGAGCCACCAAACCCACTCCCCTCTGATTAATGCGTAGCATCAGCAATTAAGACAGCCCTGCATTATGGAACTTCTGGATCCTGCAAGGCAACTTTGTCTTTGCTCAAAGATAATGTTGAGTAAACATGAGGCTGGGATAAACTTCAGCCCGACAAGAATCAGGTGCCCTTCAGATCACTACAATCCTTCTTCCCCACAGTTTGGAGAAGTCAGCCCACCAAAGGGGCCTGACAGCTTTGCTGTTGGCAAGGAGTGATTAATAATTCTGCACTTTTGACTCAGAGGAGTGCATCCTTTGCATTTGTCTAGTTATCAAGAAAAGATAAGAATCAAAGGACATCTTAAAGGTATTAAATAGATCTGTCCACGAACATACCCTACCCTGTCTACCTCTGATGTCCTTCAGACTGGCAGATGTCACGCTGACAAAGGCTACAGATGATGTGGCTTACAATTCAAAACATGTCCTGCAGTCACCTTTGCCTGTTAAATTATTTCATTGGATTATGCATATGACTCTGGTGAGAAAAATATAGAATGTTAACCAAAGTTTGCAAGCAGGTGAGTGAGCTTTACCTTTAATTTTTCATTTTATTAGGGATCAGGGGATAGAATTGCATCTCACAGTTCAGGTCAGACACCTCCCCTTTGTGGTCCAATGTCACTCGTTCAGTCCTGCTGCAATTTGGGTCAGGTGTCTTTCTCCTTTCACAGGTAGTCACTCAACGGGCAAGAGCTTAAGGACAGTTCATCAGTGTCATCTGCGACCTACTGTGAATGTAGGACTTTGATGCTGGTGAAGTTAATTAAGGCTGAAAGAAGATGTGCTTTTAGACCTACAGTTTATTTCCCCTGGAAAAGTGTGTAGTCTCACATGAATTATCTCGCATACCTACCTACCTGTATTAGGTGTCATAGTAGATACAGCATATGTTATTTTAATGATTGAAAACTACGTGCAAAATATTTAAGAGAAGAAATAGAAAAAGATTTTTATCAATATAGAAATAGTGTCTTCAAATCAATATAAAGAAAATATTCACAACAAGTAGAATAGTGTGTAAAATAAATGAACAAGCTGTACACAGAGAAGAATTTTGGGGCCAATCAACACATCAAAAGAAGCTAATATTATTGATAATTAAAAAAATGAACTAAATAATTATTACATATTATTTTCTCCTAATAGAGTACACAGTTTTAAAGCATTACAAGTGGGAAACAAGCCCTATCATACTGATCTGGTGGAAGTGTCAGTTATTAAAATGTTTAACAAATGCAAATGGTGAGTAGCCACCAAATTTTAAAAATTCCTTTTATGTACTAATTTTATCTTAAAGAAAATTTTTAATGGACATTGCTAAAACGTTACTTTTCAGTATAAACTTATTCATTGCCACATTTCATACAATAACAAGAAATAAGTAGTTTTCATCTCCAAGCTAATGTAGAGTAATTATGGCACAACTTAGGTTATGGCACAACTTTCACAGTATTAATGTTGTGAAAGGCAGACATAGGTGCGGTAAGTGAGGGTGCCACAAGGAACACTTTCACCACTAACACAGTATACATGTGTGTGGATTCAATCACGGAAGAATGGGTCAGATATTACATATAGAATAACACAAAAATAAAGAATAAGAAAGAAGAGAACACAGCTTGGTCCATGACACCAAAAATGAAGAGCTATTAGGTCCATGCTCTGACCCCCCATGATCGGTGCAGCCATTATGTACTACAAACGTGGACCAAGAAAGAATAAAAGCTGAAAAACAAATGGTGGACACAGCATGTGCCCAATGATATCTGATCACACAGAGGCACATGTCTTATTTGCATTTCTCTTGTTGCTGAGACAAAATACCTGATGCTCAAAATCAAAGAGGGAAAGGTTTATTTAGCTCACGGTTTGTGGAGGCTTCAGTCCATAATCAGCTGGCTCCAAGGCAGTGTGGCCTGGCACAGGGGCAACACTTCAAGATGGCAGAAGACAGCAAAAGCAACAAGAGCCAAAAGGGGGGCAGAGCAAGGGTCTTTTCCTCTCTTATATTGTATGCAGACTCTCCACCCTAGGATGGGTCTTTAACACCCACACCATCTCAGAGCTCTCCTCTACCACAAGTTCAGAATGTTTACAAAGTAAGGATCCTGGCCTGCTACTAAGTCAGTTAGTTAACCTTTTAAACTTATCAAGTTGATACCATGTATCAACCATAGCAACAAGGTATGAGATTTAATCAGAGGAACAGAATGAGCACCATCTAGTATTTTCTGTTCTCCCTTTCTGCCCTTTCCTTATCTTCATCCTTTAGTCCCCCTTTTTCTAGGACATGCGATCACAATGCATTTGGGATTTGGCATGTATTAAAGGATAATTAAATGCAAGGTCTGCTTTTCTGCTGTTGCTAAATAACACTGAGAAGGAAGTTTTTAAAACTTTACAATTAGAAGGCATCATACACTGTGCTGTTTCCATAACAGAAACTGCCTGCAAGACCCAGTAAGGACAGGCTGATGAGTGCAAGGACTCCTAAGCAAAAGGGATACTAGTTTCCCAGGCCTAATACTGTTCAACCCAACATGACAAACACTCAGGAAGACTTTCACACTATCAGCTTCAGTTAAATAAGCTATGAAATGGCATGCATTGGAGTGTTGTGCAGAATTAACATACATCATTACAGATTTTAAATGACATGGGAACATTTTATGATTTTTAGCAAAACAAAATGGAATCTAAACTTTTATGTGTAAAAAAATGTCCATTTTTTAAAGAAGTACATTTGGCAAAAGATGGGGGAAAATATCTTATTATGGTAAAAGTAGTCATCCCATTGTGGGGGCAGTTTACAGTGTGTTCTTCCATGAGACGTTGACAGGCAAAAATCGAGGGACTAGTGGTTTCCACCTCCTTTAACAATCTGTGTATGACTTTCACAAGCAGAGTGATGTGGAGTGGACTTCTTGCTGGTGTGATTCTTTGAGTTGTTCTTTTCTCCTCTCACAATTCTCTGGGATTAAGACACTTACCAGTGCTAGGCCTCCAAGGCTCCACCAGGCCAGGAAGCCCAGCCCTCCTTCACCACTCCCTCTTTCTATATCCTTCTGTGTAAGCTGCAAATATCCCTTGGATTTAAAGAGGAAAATAAATAAATGTAAGTCATAACTGATTAAAACGACAAACTGTAAAACTAAAGAAACATTCCCAGTTTAGATGTTTTCATCTGGGTCTAAGGAATATCCTCTACCACGGCAACCCTTTCAGTCACTCTGCCTGTGGGCGATCTTGAGAGAGAAGAAAAGTTTTCTTCAGCCTCTAATGCAGACTTGTACCAGCAAGTCTCCGAGCATCTTCCAGGCCTTCAATTCTGTGGGTGCTGAATTCTTGATTCCTCTTTTTTACAGCTTCCAGCTTCTTGGGCTAAGCAGCTCCTGGATTCTCAGCTGTCCAGTGTGCAGGTGGCCACTGTAGCTTCTCCTGGCTCTGATCCTGTTATGTGCCCAATAAATCCCCTTGCATAATTAAACATAGATTTTCTATAGATTCTGTTCCTCTAGAGAATGTTAACCAGAGAATTCAATCACCATGCTCCTCCTGGCTCGGTTCTAAGTAACTCTCGATGGACTTCTCTTCACAACCATCTGTGAAGGGTGAATCGCTTCTTAGCACACTTGTGCAGCTTTGCTGCTCTTTGGCTTTTGCTCTTGTATCCAGATCAGGCTCCTCTTTGCTCTGGTGTGGTCTTCAGATCTGCTTTCACCCTACTGTAGGGATCTCCTTTCTACGGCATGGGCTCTGTGATTCTGGGCCTTGTGCAGCTCTTTCTCTTAGTCTATGTATTCATCTTGCAAAGCTGATGCCAGAGTAGTAAATTGTTGACAAATTGCATGCCTGAAAATGTCTTCGTGAAGTCTGCATACTTGATGGTTGTTTGCTCTGGGAATGGAGTGTAAATCAAAGATCAATTTCTCTGAGAACTGTGCAGGCATTATTCTGTTTCCCTCTACTTGCTGTTGTTGTGGGGGTAATTTCCAGAGGTATAAGAATCAAAGGCACTGTAAAAGACTTCTCGTTCCTTTCAAGGAACCTTCAGAACTGCTATCTCAGTGCCTGAAGTGTCCTAAGAATCTGAGTCAGAACAAACCCTAATCCTTTTTCTACTTCTAAGTGTGTGTCTGCTGTCTTCTTTTTATCCTTTTAATCCCCTCTCTAGCCTTCCCATCTTCTTTTCCTCTTATCCCCTTCCCTGTCTGCATAAAGTTTGCCTTCCTGTTTCCTATCCACTTTCATTTTCTCTTCATTTCTATTTTGGATTTCTGTCTTTTCAATTTCAAATTTCTGGCCCTGTGTTCTAAGAGGTGCTCTTCATGAACTCCACTGCCGACCTCTCTGCAGTCTTTGATGTTCCTGCCTGAGGACTCTGTACTCTCACACTGCATCTCACACTCTCAGCCTCCAACTTTACTAACTTTTCCATTATCATTCTCTCCATCATTTTGTTTAATTTTCTGGGGTAATTTCCACGCATGTTGCTTTTGTTCCTTCTACTAAATTGCTGAGTTTTTTGTTCCAAAGTGTTATTCTCAGCCAGGCTTCCTGGCACACACCTGTAATCCCAGCATTGTGGAAGGCCCAAGCAGGACGATCCCACATTTGAGCCCAGATTGGGCAATGTAGCCACTTAAGACAGCCCTGCCTCAACATTTAAAATTAAATAAATAAATGACAAGGCTGAGAGTACAGCTCATTACTCAGGTTTTTGGCTCAATCCCAAGTACTAAAGTTCTACTTCATGTGAACAAAAGAGTGAGCATGGGAATCCGGGAATGTTGACCTCAAATCTCTTCTCCCCAAAATAGCTTTTTTCTATGTTGATCTAGAAGCTCTGACACTTTCGAGGAGTTATTTGCTGCCACTTTCTGTGTGGATGAAGACCGACCACTGGAGACCGGGCATGGTAGAAAGACCCCTTCTGGAGCTGGAAACTTGCTGCCTAGTGGGTTTGGCTGCATCTGCCCACAAAGCCCAAAGGGGTAGGGGAGGCAACCTTGCTTCTCCTGTGCTATTGAGCCTCACAACAAGGATCACATGGCACAGACTGATTTAAATTCTATGATGTTTGTGCCAAATTCCTTGGCTAGATGTATCTCACTTAAGCCCTTTGTACAGAAGAAGATAGTAAATAATCCTATCTAGGACTGAGAATGAGAAAAGCTGCTGGCTGCTGCCTTTTACTAGCAGAAATTGGGATAGGATGTTTATCAGCAAAAAATTCAAACAGGCAAATACACAAAAAGCATCCTCCCAAAATGCATGGTGCCTCACAGCAGAGCGTGTTCAGCAGATGCAAGTGCACAGGGAGCTCAGCTGTGTGATGTCAGGAGTCCATATGTGCCATTTGCACTCTATGGTCCAAATATCTGGGTGTCTCTTCGGGACTCTAGGCAGGTGAGTTCATCTGGATGATAACAGGAAATGAATCCATCCTGATTCCTGACATTATTTAGCTTCATTCCCTAACTACTGGCCTTTTCTATTTGATGTTAGCCCTTGCCCGGGTCCTTGTAGTATACCTAACAATAGTAATAATAATAAATAGCCATGGGAACATTTAAAATACACTGGGAAAATATAAAAGACCTCATGGCCATGCATTTCCTTCTGAATTTCCTTTGTTTCCATTTTCAAATCCTCAACTCTGTCTACAACTGAAAGGTAAATAAATAGGAGATTAATGGGAAACAATGAAGTCAAAATAGTGGAGAAATTCAAAGAAAATAAGAACAGGTTTTTAAAGATCACAGTTCGCCTGATTCCACTGTGGAGATCCCATTTCCCTGGGTCTGTACCTCACTTTATATGGCTCTCGCTGGAGTAAAAAGCAGAGAATTGGCAATGCAGATTAGTCAAGATGATAGCTCCCTATAGACATGAAAGCCTCTTTTATTGGAAGAAATAAAAGGAAAACGACCCAAAATCACAACCCCAGAATTATAACCTTATTCAAAACCTATAAAGCAGTAGCATTTATCTGCGAAATTCACGCATACTTAAAAATTCAATAATGACCGTGTTGCGAATACTAACTTAGTAAAAATGATCAGACTTATGTATAATGAATACTTTTTTCTCCAAAAGGCAAAAATAAATGGTTCTCTTCTGCAGTAGATGAGGGATTTATTCCTATCAGGACTTCTCAGAATATTCATGATTTCAAACAGCTTTTCCTACTGCCAGGATATATCCCTATTTTCAGATGAAAATATGTATGCCTGGTTACTACGGCTCTAAACATTGAAGATCTTTTTATCTGAGAGCACAAAGTATTCCTGTGAAGGAAAAGGGACCCTGATGATCACCTTCATTCTGATATAAAAGAGACAGAGGGAAAGAAGTTGAATTGCTCATTTTGCTCATTTGCAAGAACAAGAAAAAGGAATAGACCCAGATTTTTCTGTTCATTGCCCATGTTTTCCCCACCAAGTAGGCGCTCTGCATAAAACAGAAAGTTGCAACCATAAAGCAAGATATTGATTTGGGGTTGTGGAATTGATACTATTGCCCTGTCCTTGCATTAAGCATAAAAATGATTTAAAAAAAAAAATACCTGGGGTCCTCCCCTGCTACTGTTCCCTTGCTGCTGCTCAGCCTCTGGGGAAACATATCATGGTCCCAGAGTCATCCAACAAGGAGGGTGGGAAGCAAAGTTATAATGGAGTACATTTATGAAAAGCCAACGATACCTGAATTTGTAAATTCCATTGTTCATGCCATAAAATCATTTGATTATAAGGGGCACAAAAGAATTTTTAAAATAGAATTAAAAGCTGATAGGAAACATTACAGCTTTTATGCTAAAGAATATTAATAAAGGAAGGGCTTATCTACAGAAAGCTGTGGCCAAGGGAGGTGAGCTCACGGGCAGCCCCCAGAAAGAATACATTGTGTTCCCTATGCAGAATGGCCACCAACCAGGTAGTGTCCTCGGAGGCAACACAGACTCCAGTCCATTCTGGTTCCTTGGCAATGCCAAGCCAGGATGCACAATGGAAACAGTGCCCACATGCAGAGAAAAATTGACAAGTTAAAAATTAATGAATGAATTTGTGATATGAAAATTTAATAGTCGAGAAATTATGTAGTTATTATTCATGCTGCATTTGGAGAAAATTAGCTTAGATGGCAGGTAGTTGGTGCTGCCTGTTTCAAATATCTTGGTTTTATCCCTCTCTTTCATAATAAGATTAAATGATTTAAATGTTTAGTTGTTTTGTTTCTGCATTACCAGAGATTTTCACTGACCTACACTCCCAAGTCTTTTTATTACTTTTTAAATGTTGAGATGGAGTCTTGCTAAGGTCCTAAATTGCTCCATCCTGGACTTGAACTCATGATCTTTCTACCTCAACCTCTCAGAGTGTTTTTGTTTGTTTAATTGTTTTGTTTCTAATTACAAGGACACAAACCTGAGACATCTGTGCTTGGAAATTTTATTTCTCCAAAGGTCTGAAAACACCAGTCGATTAAGGATCTACAAAACTGAAATTATCATGCTATTTGTTTCAATTGTAAAATATGTATCAGGTTCCTTCATACAAAATATCTGAAACCAAGATCCTTCAGGGAAAACAATTCGTCCCGCAGGACAGCATGGATTCGAAGTTTTTTCTATATCTTTACCGAAATTGACATTCAGAACAGAAGGTCTCCCTGGTCTGTGTCTATGAGCTCAGTGCATCTTGGCACACTTGCTGGTGATGGGAGCTACAGCCTTACTGCACAAATAAGGAAGAACATAGAATTAGGCAAATTGCCTCCCTAATTTGTCAGCTCCAATATCACGCCTGCCAGAGAAAATATATAGATCTACCAGGACTGTTTCCTTCTAGTGAATACATGAATACACATTTCCAAGGCATTCATTGCAGTGTGCTGGTGTTTTCCTCTACAGCAAACACAGGCTGCTCTCCCTTCTTCCTCCTTCACTCTTCTTCCTTCACGTGCTCCTTTCTTTCCCTTCACAGATGGTGTTTTACATGCATGGAAGATTCCTAGGATCTAAAAGAGCTGATCTCATAGCAGTTGGGTAATCAGGGGCCGGACTGAGGAGTGAGAAGGAGAGAAGAGAGAGTTTGATGGACGAGCAGCGCTAAGCTGCACTTAAATAGGGGTAAGAAGCTCTGCTGTGCTGTGGCACAGTACTTAGCAATAACTGTTTGTTACAAAGGCTTTGGAATGCTTTCACCATGGGGAAATGGCAAAGATTCAAGGAGATGGCTGTTTAATCTGATACGCACTGCACCTTGTGTACATATATGGAAATATCACATAGTACCCCATCAATACGTACAATTTTATTTAAAAATACATTGAAACTTAAAAACAAAATTAATCTCAGACTATGATGGTTTTAGAAAGGAACTTGGTATGTGAAGGAATTTCATATCAGAAAATACAAGAATTGAAGTTCTCAGGCACAAAATTATAAGCAGCTTTCTCTGGGAGAAAAGTAAATGGGTACGGGAAGGAGAGAGATGACGGGGACTTTGGGGTCCCAAGATGCACATCTTCTGATGGTTTTCTCTAAAGTATAGCACACTTTTCCAATACACAGTGCTTCTTCCTGTTTCCAGCAGGACTTGGTGGTGGTGCAGGCCTGAAAGCCCAGCCCTTGGGGAGGCTGAGGCAGAAGGCTCACAAGTTAAAGCTTAGTCTGGGAAACTTAGTGAAATTCTATTTCAAAATAAAAATAAAACAGGATGAAGGATGTAACTCAGGACAAAGCCCTTGGGTTCAATCCTGAACAATTCACACTCCCAACCCCCAAAGTCTGAGTGCCCGGAGCTTCAGAGCCCTGCATGCCCCGCTCTGAATGGGAACGTGCATTTCAGCTCCTTGTTTGGCATGGATTCTTATTAACTTGGTGGCACCGAGGGCAGGGCTTGCATTCTATATTTATTGATTAGCAGTCAGTGGTGCTGTGATCCTCGGACTCTGATCAATGCCCCCAGAAGCTGAGGCTCTGTTCAGCTGGACCCTCTCCCTGCACTGAAATCCCCAGGTCCCAGGGAAGTTGGAGCAAGGGGAGCTGCCCTGGAGTTTCTAGTTCCAGGAAATTCCTGGAAAGGAGTGGCCACTGCACAGTAGGCTTTGCCAGTTTTGAGCAAGTTCCAGCAGCCTGTACGAAGTCTAAAAGCAGGTGCAGCAACAGCACCCTGCAGCAGTCACCGTTCCAACAGGGTTGGCACAAAGAGTCGCTTCCTGGGAAGAAATTACACAGCCAATGTCTTAGAACTTAAATCCTCCAGAGTTCAAGATGGAGTAAACTGTTCCAAAGGCCAGTCTGCTGACATGGATTACAGACGTACTACAGGGATCACCTGGTCTTGTCTGTGCTGTGTAGGCACTGCTTTTTGGCATTGGAATTGAACACAGGGACTTCACACTGAGCTGCAACCCCAGTCCTTTTGGATTTTTTTGTTTGGAGAGAGGATCTGTCTAAGTCACTAGGTTGCCCAGGCTGAGCTTGAACTTGTGATCCTCCTTCCTCAGCCTCCTCAAATTGTGGAATGACAGGTCTGTACCACCACACTTAACCACGGGCACATTTTTGACTAACAAAGCCATAATTAAGGAGTAGGTGTTGCCCTATATTTTGTTTGTATTTGATCTATGCCTTACCTTAATTGTCACAAACACAGTTCCAGGTACTGATACATTTAAAGAACCCATCTGAACATCAAAATTTTTTAAAAGAATAATAAACAAGAGTCTTCTAAACAAAGTCAGTGTTTTCCCTTGTAAAATTGTGGAGGCTTTATAAAGAAACCAAATAAAGTAGTGGAATTTCTTGTGGAATAGTGGAGGACCCCTTACTGATGAAGCCCAGCTCTAGGGAGGTAAAGATTCAGATTTCCCCTCAGTTCTACAGTCCGCCCCTTGAGCTTCCATGTTGGGGTCTTGTTTGCCTGCCCCATTGCTCTACAGGGTGGACACAAAGCTGCAGGAAGCCCCAGGTTCCACAACTTACTCTGCATCCTGTGCAGCAATGCTTTCTTTGCACCTTATCCAAGGTCCATGCACCTGCCAATGGGAGCCTCCCCTTCTTGCCAGTTAGGATCCTAGAGCTTTGTGCAGAACACTCCATGACTCGCTTTCAGAATCCTGGCTACATAACATGGATTAAGCTGATGGATGACCAGAGTGTAGTGCATAGTGAGTAGAGATAAAACATCAAATCCATAAAGCTTGCAGTGAAGACACACGAGTTGAGCACAGAATGGGTGTGTACACACCTTCCCTGCATACATACACTAGACACACAGCACACACACACAGTCCACACCCACCATACACAGCATCAGTACACCATCCACACTCAAGAACCCAGCCCCAACACACACACACACACACACACACACTCACATGCACACATGCAAAGAATTGCTTTCTAGGATAGAATATTACTGAAGTATTTTAATATAAAAGAAAATTAGACTGAGCCCGATGACAATGTGCCTGAAACCCCAGCCACTTTGGGAGGTTGCAACAGGATTATAAATTCAAGCTCAACCTGGGCAATTTAGCAATTTAGAGAGACTTTGTCTCAAAACAAAAAAATGAAAAAGGACTGGGGATATAGCTCAGTAACAAGGCCCTTGGGTCAGTCTCCAGCACAGAAAAAGAGGGAAAATTATTAAAATATAAATTTTGTTTTCAAATGCTGTTCCACATAGATATGAAATTTAAGTGAGTATATTCTTTTAATGGCAGGATCATATAAATGTATAAAGAAAAAATAAAAGTGCTGTGCGGATTTTCTTACAAGGGGTGCAAAAATCTAAGGTATTTTTTAGTACATTAAGGGTCTATACAGAGTGAATCCCCACTATGCCTCCTTGACCAGCATGTGAGGTAAGCAGAACCCAAGGCATCCTCTGGAGCCTTGGTGGCTACTCAACACAACCATAGTGTGTCTGTATGGGCTGGGCTGAACCCTGGACATATTTAGGAATGCTGGTGAGCCACTCCAGTGCCTACCCAAGTAGTGTATGAGGCACGTGGAGCCCTAGACAACTTCTAGAGCCTTGGTGGTCATTCCCAGAACAACTCGCACACCCCTGGGAGCCCATCTGAAACATGGACAGAGTCAGCAGCCTCAGAGAATTCACCCTCACCCCTCCTTTGCCAGTGTGGGAAGAGGGCTCTGTCCTGGGTAATATCTGAAGCCTAAGTAACCACGACCCGCATCACCCCCTACTCTTGTGGAAACTAGGCTGCAACCTAGACAGATTCGGGAACATGCCTGGGAGCCAATTGAATGCAAGAAAGTTAGCAGCATCTGAGACCTCACCTTGCCACCACTCATCAGCACAGGACCCACATTGAGGACTGGGGATCTTCAGACACTCACCCTGCCACTCACACACAATCAGAAGAGTGAGGCTGCGCTCGAGGGAATCTCTGGATCTTGAAAAATGATAGAACAAGGGGGTAAAATGCAATCCCAGACTTCCACACCACCCAAAACAAGTCCAGGAAACATAAACACAGAAGAGCCTGGAAGTCATACACCTGAAATTTATCAAATGATAGCAACTGAAGTAAAGAAACAACTCCATCAGGCCATAGAAGACATCAGACAGAAATAATGTCTCAGGTAAAAATAGAAATGACGATGGTGAAAGAAGTGTTCAGCATATCCAAAGATGAAAATAAGAAAACAGAAAAGCATAGACAACTCTTGGAAACCTTGAGTTTTCTATATTAGAAATATAGAAAACTATAATAATATATGAAACAGATACAAACAGATATCCAGGAAATTAAAAATTCCACTGAAAACTGGCAAAACCATCTGAACAAAGCTGGAGATGGACTTTCAGACCTGGAATACAGCATTGCCACTAATGAACGAGAAAGGCGGGATCTCTTAAAAACAACAAGGAACCAGAAAATAACAATTCAACAACTGCAAGACAAAGTAAAGAAAAACAATATCAGATTAATAGGTATTAATGGGACAGCAGGTGCAACACAAATGACAAAAAAGAATATTTGCAGAAATAATACCAGAAAATTTCCCAGGTATGGAAAAAGAATCACACATACATATAAGTGAAGCATGTAAAACTCCAATTAATCATAACCAAAATAAATCTACACACAGATATATAGTGATCAAGATCCCAGAAACTCAACAAAAGATCATAATAGTAAAAACTGTTAGAGTAAAGAAACAGATCACCTATAAAGGAAAGCCTATCAGAATTACAGCAGATTTCTCAACACAAACCATCAAGTCAAGAAGAAGTTGGAGTGAAGTATTTCAGTTACTGAAAGAAAATAACTTCCAATCCAGATTGATGTACCCTGAAAAACTATCTTTCAAGTTTAATGGAGAAATAAAATATTTTCATGATAAAGAACAACTGAAGAAACTCATGAGTGCCAAACCAATCCTATAAAGAGTACCAAAAGATATTCTAGAAAGAGATAAAACAGACCACAACATCAAGAACAACAACAGAAAGGAACCACCAACCAGAGCAAGCAATGAAATGGGGGGGAGGGGGGAGAGGATACAATAGCAACAAAAAAATGACAAAGGCAAACCAGTACGTATCAGTTATAACCATCAATGTCAACTGTCTCAATGCACCAACTAAAAAAAGCAGTCTAGTTCAGTGGATCAAGAAACAAAATCTAACTATATGCTGTATACAAGAAACACATTTTATTCAAAAGAAAATTCATAGACTGAAAATTAAAGGATGGGAAACAATACTCTATGCAAAAGGAACCCAGAAAAAAGCAGGTGCAGCTATTCCGTTTGCGGATAATATAAACTTCAAACTAAAAATGATCAAAAGAGGTCACTACATACTTGTTAAGGGAAAACTGAAACAGGAAGAGATGACATTAATAAATATCTATGCACCAAATACAGAATCACACAAGTATAGAAGACAAATTTTAACTGATGTGAAAAATCAAATAGAGAGTAACACAATCATAACGAGACTGTAACATGCCATTGTCACAAAGTGATAGATCAGCTAGACAAAAAATCAGCACACAAATAAGTTAACTAAACCAACTTGTAAACAAATGGACTTAGTAGACCTTTACAGAGTGTTCCATCCATTATCAGAATACACATTCTTCTCAGCTGCACATGGGACATTCTCTAAAATAGACCGTATTCTAGTACATAGAACATATTGAAGTAAATGCAAAGGAATTGCAATTATCCCATATATAATATCAGACGATAGTGGAATGAAATTGGAAATTAATGACAAAAGAAAACACAAAAACTCCACAAACAGTTGGAAATTAAATGACATCCTCCTGAACAACCAATGGGTCACAGATGAAATCAAAGTGGAAATTAAAAACTATTTACAATCAAATGAAAATATACAGATGCAATAAAAGCAGTTATCAGAGGGAAATTTATAGCAGTGAATTCCCACTGCAGGAAAATAGAACAACCATAAATAAACAATCTTATGGTGTACCTCAAGCTTCGAGAAAAAGAAGAGCAAGTCAAACTCAAAGCCCAAAGAAGACAGGAAAATGTAAAGCTCAGGGCAGAAATGAATGCAATGGAGACTAAAGAAACAATACAGAGAATTAATGAATCCAAGAGTTGGTTCTTTGAAAGAATACATAAAATAGGTAAGTCCCTACCTAACTTATCAAAATAAAGGAAAGAAAAAACTGAAATACACACAGTAAGGAGTGAAAGGAGTGAAACCATTACACATCCTGAAGAAATTCAGATCATCAACATCTACTTTGAAAATCTTTAATCTCATAGGATAGAAAAAACAGAAATGGACAGATTTCTAGATACATATGAAGTACCCAAGCTGAATGAAGAAGATAAAAAAATCCTGAATAACTCCGTATCAGTCAGTGAAATTGAGAATGTAATAAAAAATTCACCAATGAAGAAAAACCTAGGTAGTGATGGATTGACAGATGAATTCTACAAGAAATTTAAAGAAGAATTAACACCAATTCTTCTCAAACTCTTTAAAGAAATCGAAAGGGAGGGAATTCTTCCCAACTCATTCCTAGAGGCAAGTGTTATCCTGGTACCAAAACCAGAGAAAGACACAACTAAAAAAGAGAACTAGAGGCCAATTTTCCTAATGAATATAGAGGCAAAAAATTTCAATAAAATACTAGCAAACACAATACAATAAATCATCAAGAAGATTATACATCATGAACAAGTGGGATTCATCCCAAGAATGCAGGGATGGCTCAATATATGCAAATCAGTTAATGTAATACACCATTTCAATAGAACCAAAGACAAAAATCACATGATCATCTCCTTAGATGCAGAAAAAGGCTTCTGTAAAGTCCAATACTCATTCATGATAAAATCCCTACAGAAAATAGAACAGATGGCCTTTACCTCAAGCTGATCAAAGGCCTCCATTATAAACCAATGACTAACATCATACTAAAATGTCAAAAATTGAAAGCTTTCACTTTAAAATCAGGAACAAAACAAGGATGACCTCTGTCACCATTCGTATGCAATATAGTTCTGGAAATATTAGCTAGAGCAATTAGATGAGAGAGGTAATAAAAGGAATAAGGATAGTAAAGGAAGAAGTGAAATAATCATTATTGGCATATGGTGTGACACTCTACATAGAAGACCCTAAAAACTCCACCAAAAGGCTTATGGATTTAATAACGAAATTCAGTAGCATAGCTGGTTACAAAGTTAGCACACAAAAATCAATAGCATTCCTGTACACAAGCAACAAACAGACTGAGAGAGAAATTAGGGAAGCCATACCTTTCACAATAGCATCTAAAAAGGTGAAACACTTAGGAATCAATCTAACAAAAGAAGTAAAACATCTATACAGCAAAAATTATAGTGCTGTGGAAAAAGAGATCAAATATGATATCAGAAAATGGAAAGATATTACTTGCTTATGGATAGGAAGAACCAACATTGTGAAAATGGCCATACTCCCAAAACTGTGGTACACATTCAATGCAATCCCCATTAAAATACCATTAGTATACTTCACAGATCTAGAGAAAACCTTCCTAAAGTTCATCTGGAACCAGAAGAGGCCTAGAATAGCAAAAGCAATCCTGGGAAACAAAGGAAAGACAGGAGGCATCACAATTCCTGAATAGAAATTCTGTTACAAAGCTACTGTAATAAAATCAGCATGGTACACAAAAACACACCTGAAGATCAATGGAACAGATTAGAAGATACAGACACAACTACAAACACACTCAGTCACCTTATCTTTGACAAAGAGGCCAAACATGTTCAGGGGAAGAAAGATAGCCTCTTTAATAAATGGTGCTGGAAAAACTGGCTTTCCACATACCAAATACTAAAACTAGACCCATGTCTTTCACCATGCACTAAATTAAGACTAAAATGGATTGAAGATTTAAATATTAAAACAGAAAAACTAAATATATTAGAAGAGAAAGTAGGTAAAATCTTGAAGCTATTGAAGTATGCAAAGAGTTCATGAACAAAAACCAAACTGCACAGAAAATACTTCAAAGAATCAACAACAGAGATCTCATCTTACTGAAAGGTTTTTGAACATCTAAAGAAATAGAGTAAAAAGAAAAACCACTAATAGGGAAAAACTTTAGCCAACTTCCCCTCGATAAAGACTTCTACTTAGGACGTATAAAGAATTTAAAAATAATCAGCCCCCCACAATTCAAAGACCCAGTCCAAAAATGAGCATCTGACATGAATACATACTTTTTTTTTTTTTTTTTTTTTTCCGGGACCGGGGATCGAACTCAGGGCCCTAGTGCTCGGCGGCAAGCACTTAGCCCACTGAGCTGTACCTCCAGCCCCTTGAATACATACTTCTTAAATAAAGAAATAGTAATGGTGAATAAATACATGAAAAAATATTCATCATTAGTCATGTGAGAAACGCAAATTAAGACAACACTGACATTCCATCTCAACCCAGAGAGAATGGCTATCATCAAGAAATTAACCAATAACAAATACTGGAGAGGCTGTGGGGAGAAAGGAACTCTAGTATACTGCTGGGGGGAGTGTAGATTGGCAAAACCACTGTGGAAATCAGTTTGGAGATGCCTCACAGAACTAGGATTATGAGGAAATTAACCCAGCTATTCCTCTTCTGAGTATTTTCCCAGAATTGAAAACCCCATACCACAGCAGTGTATGTGCACCCACGTTTATAGCAACACAATTTCTTACAGCTCAATCTTGGAAACAACCCAAATGCCTATCCACTGAGGAATGGATAAAAGAGATGTGGTATTTTTATGCAATGGAATATTATTCAGCTATAAAAAAGATAAACTCGAGCCTTTTGTAGGTAAATGGATGCAACTAAAGACCAAACTCATAAGTGAAATACATCATGTGTAAATAAGTGTAAACATCACATTGTCTCCTTGGTGTAGGAACCTGAAAGAATAAGTACAACTCAAAACATAAAATAGATGATAGGAAAGGGAAAGAAATTACTCAAAGAAGGAATGACTGGGATGAGGGAAAGAAGAAAAATGAAAGAAGGAAATGAAAGCAAAATATAAATATATATATATATATATATATACATATGAATAGCTGCAATAACTATTTTGCTGAGGTCTGATGGTATACTGAAAGGAATAGTTAATGCTTAAAATTTTTTATGTTCTGATTATGCTTATATCTGGTAATTTGAGCAGCTGACTTGAAGGGAACAATATGGAATGGAATTACCCTGTTGAATTCCTACCGTCTTGTCTAGTGAAACTCTATACTATCTCTAATGTTTTATTTAATTATTATTTTCTTATTCTCTTTAATGGTTTGAAAAATCTCCCATTCTTACATCTGGTAATCTGAGCAACATAGTTGAGGATAGCGATATATAATGTAACAACCACTGTTAATTCGTATTATTTGTCTTGAAGGCCTGTATCACTTTAAATGTTCTTGCTGAGCACAATCAGGTGGACCACGACCCACTGACAGCGTCATTCCCAGCTGAACCCCGCTGAGAGAATCAGGTATTTCCCATCTACTTCCTGGGGGCAGAGCAGGCAATCCACGACTCTGCCACCTGAGTCTGAGTCTCCACCCTCTGTGTGCCTGGTGCAGACAGGAGATCCTCACTCAGAAGGCCTGTGAACTGCTCTCACCAGGATTCGTGTGTGGACCCTCTCTGCACATGCCCAGCACTGAGTGAGGTACAGGAGAAGGCATTCCACAACTGCTGGCACTACAGTTCGGGTTTGGGCTTCACTTGCACCTTGACCTCCTGGAGATTGCACACACAGGCCGTCTGCGATAGCTGTGGGTGCAGCCCGTGTCTGAATCCTATGCATGTCCTGAACTGACTGGAGACACAGAATCAGGCAGTCAACAAACTATTGACCCTGCAGTTTGTGTCTGGATTTTGCCTGTATCCTGAACTGTCTGGGGGCCACAGGACCATGGGTCTGGGATTGTGCCACCAGTGCAACTGGATTCTGGGTCATACACATGCCCTGAACTGCGAGGGGTCAGTGGATTAGACAATCTGCCATCAACTGACATCAGTTTGCATCTGAGACCTGGGAGAACTAGGTACACTTCACCATCTACTGGAAGACCCCAGACTAAGCAGTGCACCTTAGTGGACACTGCAGGGCAGCCTGACCACCAGGCAAACTAGGGCCACTAGCGACCTTTGCTGAATCACCAGAGAAGAGGGAGACTGAATGTTCTGCTTCCAGCATCAAACATGACAAGGCGAAGGACTAAAACGCAATCTCAAAACTCCACCCCACTCAGAACAAGTCCAGGAGACATCTACATAGGAGAACTTGGTAAACACACAACTAAAATTCCTGAAATGATTACAAGGGAAGTAAAGAAACAACTCAATTAGGTCATAGAAGAGATCATATCAGACATAATCTATCAGGCAAAAAGTTAACTGACAATAATAATCAAAGAAATGCTCCACATATCTAGAGAAGAAACAAAAAAAAAGCAGATGAACATAGGCAATGGATGGAAATGCTACATGAGCAATATAGGAATGAATTAGAATGCATGAAACAGACACAAAGAGATTTCCAGGAAATCAAACCTTCCAATGAAAGCTTGCAAAAGTTCTTGAATGAAGCTGAAGATAGAATTTCAGATCTTGAAGACAGCATAGCAGCTAGCAATCATGAAAGAAAGGATCCCTTAAAATCAACAAGGATCCATGCAAAATCAGTTCAGCAGCTGCAAGATGAGGCAAAGAGTAATAATGTCCAAGTAACAGGAGTCAATGAAACAGTATAGGATCACACAAATAACATAAAAAGAATATTTGCAGAAAAAATAGCAGAAAGTTCCCCAAGCATGATAACAGAACCGGAGACCTAGGTAAATGAGGCATATAGAGCTCCTACTAGTCATAACCATAATGAAACTACACTCAGACATAGAATAATCAAAATCCCAGATCTCCAGCAAAAGAACACAATATTAAAAGCTGTTAAAGAAAAGAAACAGATCAACTATAAAGGAAAGCCCATCAGAATCATGGCAGACTTCTCAACACAAACCATTCAATCAGGAAGAACTTGGAGCAAAGTATTACAGGTCCTAGGACAAAACAGCTTCCAACCAAGATTGATGTATCCTGCCAAACTACCCTTCAAGTTTAAAGGAGAAATAAAATATTTCTATGGCAAAGAGCAACTGAAGAACTTCATCAGTGCCAAACCAACCTTACAAAAGTACTAAAAGACATTCTAGACAGAGAAGAAAATGAAAACAATTTTAAGAGCAACAATAGAAAGAAACTCTCAATAAGAGCAAGCAATTACACAGGTAGAAAAAGTAAGAAACAAGTAAATAAAAGCAAGTAAATAACATGACAAGGAGAAGCCAACACATATAGGTTATAATCACAAATGTAAATGGGCTCAATTCACCAGTCAAAAGAAACAAACTGGCAGAATGTATTAAGAAACAAAATCTGCCTGGACTCTGCCACTCCAGGCCTTCACCACGGAGGGAGGCCGGCCTGGGGCACCACCTGAACAGTGTTTGTGCAGAACTCTCAAAGGGTAAGGCCTGTACCTGTGCTGTGCTCCACACCTTCGAGTTAGGAAGGAGCTCTGACTGAAAGGTCCCGTCTCTGTTGGTGGTTGAGACCTGCAGTGTAGAAATAGCTTCAGGCTCTGGGGTCCTTGGGATTGTGAAGAGAGGCCTGCTCTCCCCTGACCAACTCCCTGAGGATCCTGAAGCAGCAGCCCCTGCCTAACCACCATCGGCTTCGAGACTGAGGCCTGCACACTTCCCGTCCACTGACTGGAGACCCTGGTACCAAAGCCCAGCACTCCCCCACCATCGTAGGTGTGGTCTGAGTCATGCATCCCAACAATTGCCTAGGGTTCCTGTGCCCAGTGGTCCATGGTCTGCTACCACCTTGGGATTAGTTTGATATCCAGGAAAACTAGGGTCCCTAGAGTTCTTTGTGAGCTGCCTGGGTAGTTTGTAGCTCAGCACTTGTCATTTGACATTCAAAATGACAAGACACAGCAGCAAAATGCAGTCTAAGAACACAACCCCACCCAGAACAAGTACAGGAGACAATGACATAGGAGAACTAGGAAGCTACATACCTAAAATTTCTGAAATGATCATATCTGAAGTAAAGAAACAACTCCATCAGGCCATAGAAGAGATTAAATAAAAAAAAATCTCTCAGGCAAAAAATGAAATGAAAATAATAATGGAAGAAATGCTCTGCACGTACAGAGAAGAAACAGAGAAAAGACCAGAAGATCAAAGGCAACAAATGGAAACGTTACATGAGAAATTTAGGAATGAATTCGAATGCATGAAACAGACTCAAAGAGATTTCCAGGAAATGAAAATTTCCCCTGAAAGTTTGCAAAAACGCTTGAATGAAGCTGAAGATAGAATTTCAGATCTTGAAGATAGCATGACAGCTAATGATTGTGAAAGGAAGGATCTCTTAAAGTTATCAAGGAACCAGGAAAAATTAATCCCACAGCTGCAAGACGAAGCAAAGAGAAATAATGTCCAAATCATAGGAATCAGTGAAACAGCCAGAGGCAACACAAATGACATAAAAAGAATATTTGGAGAAATAACAGCAGAAAATTTCCCAAGCACGGTAAAAGATACTGATGTGTAGGTAAATGAAGCATATAGAACTCCAGTGAGCCACAACCCAAATAAAATCACACCCAGACATATAATAGTCAAGATCCCAGTTATCCAGCAAAAGAACACAATATTAAAAGCTGCTAGATAAAAGAAACAGATCACATATAAAGGAGAGCCCAACAGAAGAACAGCAGACTTCTCAACAGAAACCATGACATCAAGAAGAGCTTGGAGTGAAGTATTACAGATTCTGAGACAAAACAGCTTCCAACCAGACTGATGTAACCTGCAAAACTATTCTTCAAATTCAATGGAGAAATAAAATATTTCCAAGACAAAAAATAACTAAAGAACTTCAAGAGTGCCAAATCAACATTACAAAAAGTACTGAAAGATATTCTAGGCAGAGAAAAAAGAGACCACAATCTCAAGTACAACAATAGAAAGGAACCCTTAAGCAGAACAAGCAATTAAACAGATAGCAAAAGTAGGAAAGCAACACCAAATAAACAGCATGACAAAAAAAGCCAACATATAACAGTTATAACCATTAAGGTAAATGGCCTCAATTTGCCAATCAAATGAAATAGACTGGCAGAGTAGATTAAGAGACAAAATCCCACAATATGCTGTATAGAAGAAACACACTTTACTCAAAAGTAAATCCACAAACAGAAAGTCAAAGGAAGGAAAACAATTCTCTAACAGGTTCCCAGAAGAAAAGCAGAGGTAGCTATTATGTTTGCAGACAATGTAAACTTCAAATTGAAAACAATCAAAAGAGATAAAGAAGGCCACTACATACTCGTTAGGGGAAAGCTGCAAGAGGAAGAGACAACAATCCTAAACATGTATGCACCAAGTAGTGGAGCACCAAACTACATAAGGCAAATTTTAATGGACATAAAAAAAAAATAATCAATAATACTATTGTAATAGGGGATCTAAATACTCCTTTGATGCAAAGAGACAGGTCAACTGGACTAAAACTCAGCAAAGATATAACAAACCTGAACCAAAAGTATGAACAAATGGACTTAGTAGATGTATGCAGAGTGCTCCACCCCACAACATTAGAATACACATTTTTCTCAGCGCACATGGGAATTTCTCTAAAATAGATCACATTCTAGCCCATAGAGCATACCTACCTAAATGCAAAAGAATTGAAATTATTCCATGCCTATTATCTGAACACAGTGCAATGAAATTGAAAATTAATGATAAAGGGAATTCCACAAACTCCATAAACACTTGGAAATTAGACAATAACCTCCTGAATAACCAATGGTTCACAGAAGAAATTTAAAAATACCTACAAACAAACGAAAATGCAAATACAACTTACAGGAATCTGTGGGATTCAATGAAAGCAGTCCTCAGAGGGAAATTTATAGCGATGAACTTACACATAAAGAAAACAGAAAGAGAGCCAATAAACAGCCTAATGCTGCCCTGCAAACTTTTAGAGGAAGCAGAACAAGTCAAGCCCAAAGCCTGAACAAAGGAGGAGATTATAAAGATGAGGGAAGAAATTAATGCAAGTAAAATGAAGAAAACCCTACAAAAAATAAACGAATCAAAGAGTTTGTTCTTTGAAAGTATAAATAAAATTGATAACCCCCTAGCCAACCTTACCAAAAAAAGAAATGAAAGAAGTCAAATTCATGTAATAAAGAATGAAAAGGATGAAATTACTACAGATTCTACAGAAATTCATAGTCATTAATTCCCAGTTTGAAAATCTTAATTCCCATATGATAGACAGCTCAGAAGAAATGGAAAGATTCCTAGATATGTATGAATTACCAACGCTGAGTCATGAAAATATAAAAATCCTGAACAACCCAATATCAACTAATGGGAATGAAAACGTGATTTAAAACTTAACAAGAAAGAAAAGCCCAGGCCTTGATGGATTCACAGCAGAATTTTACAAGAAATTTAGAGAAGAATTAACAACACTCCTCGAACTCTTCAGTGAAAATGAAAAGGAAGCAATTCTCCCTAACTCATTTCTGGAAGCAAGAATTATACTAATATTAAAATCAGAGAAAGACCCAACCAAGAAAGAGAACTACAGTCCAAACTCCCTAATGAACATAGATGCAAAGGTACTCAATAAAATACTAGCAAATAGAATGCAGCAAATCATCAAGAAAATCATACACCATAACCAAGTCATATTCATTTCAGGAATGCAGGGATGGTTCAATATTCACAAATCAATAAATGTAACACATTATATTAATACAGTCAAAGACAAAAACCATATAATCATCTCAATAGATGCAGAAAGAGCTTTTGACAAAGTCCAACATGCATTCATGATAACAACTCTACAGAAATAAGGAATAGATGGTCTTTACCTCAACTTGATCAAAGCCATCTGTGACAAAGCAATAGCTAACATCATACTAAATGGACAAAAACTTGAAACTTTTACTTTAAAATCAGGAACAAGACAAGGATGTCCACTGTCATTGCTTCTGTTCAACATAGTTCTGGAAGCATTAACCAGAACAATTAGACAAGAGAGAGAAATAAAGGAAATAAGAATAGAAAGGGAAGAAGTAAAACTATCACTATTTGCAGATGACATGACACGTTACATGGAAGACCCCAAAAATTCCACAAGAACACTCCTTGAATTAATTGACAAATTCAGCAGTGTAGCTGGTACAAAGTCCACCCCCAAAATCAATAGCATTCCTATACACAAACAACAAATAGACTGAGGGAAAAATTAAGGAAACCATAACTTTCACAATAGCATCAAAGAAATTGAAATATTTAGGCATAAATCTAACAAAAGAAGTAGAAGATCTATCTAATGAAAACTACAGTACTCTAAAAAAAGAGATCGAAGAGGATTTCAATAAATGGAAAAATATTCCTTATCATGGATAGGAAGAACCAACATTGTGAAAACGGCCATACTACCAAAATTGTACAGATTCAATGCAATTCCCATTAAACTACCATTGGCATATATCTCAGACCTAGAGAAAACATTCCTTAAATTCATCTGGAACCGGAAGAGACCCATAATAGCAAAAGCAATCCTGGGCAACAAAGACAAGACAGATGGAATCACAGTCCTTGACCTGAAATTACACTACAAAGCTACTGTAATAAAATCAACATGGTACTGGCTAAAAACAGACCAGAAGATCAGTGAAACAGACTGGAAGACACAGACAGAACCACAAACACACCCAGCCACCTAACCTTTGATAAAGAGGACAAACAAACTCACTAGAAGAACAATAGCCTCTTTAATAAATGGCTCTGGAAAAATTGGCTTGCCTCTTGCCAAAGACTGAAAATAGACCTAAGTCTATCACCATGCACCAAATTCAAGTCAAAGTGGATCACAGATCTCAATATTAACACAGAAACACTTAATCTATTGGAAGAGAAGGTAGGTAAAAACCTTGAAGACATAGGGGTAGGCAGAGAGTTCATGAACAAAAACAAACAACACAGGAAATACTTCAAAGAATCAATAACTGGGATCTCTTCCTACTGTAAAGTTTCTGCACATCTAAAGAAATCACCAGCAGAGTAAAAAGAAAACCCACAAATTGAGAAAAAAGTTTAGCTGACTGTCCCTCAGACAAAGGTCTTCTATCTAGAACATTTAAAGAATTAAAAAACATGAGCTCTTCCAAATTCAAAGACCCAATCCAAAAATGGGAAGCTGAAATAAATACTCACTTCACAGATAAAGAAATACAAATGGCATATAAATACATGATAAAATTATCAACATCATTAGCCATTTGAGAAATGCAAATTTAAACAACACTGAGATTTCTCCTCACCCCATTAAGAATGGCTATCATTAAGAAATCAACCAATAACGCATACTGGCAAGGCTGTGGGAAAATAGGAACTCTTCTCCACTGTTGGTGGGAATGAAGACTGGTGAAACCACTGTGGAAATCAGTTTGGAGATTCTTGAGCAAACTAGGTCTACAGGTCCCATTTAACCCAGCTATACCCCTTCTGAGTATATTCTTAGAAGATCTGAAAACATCCTATCACAGCAATGTACATGCACCCATGTTCATAGCAGCACAATTTGTAATTGCTAAATTGTGGAAGCAACGCAAATGTCCATCCACTGAGGACTGGATAAAAAAATTTGTGGTACTTTTATATAATGGAATATTACTCACTATAAAGAAAGATAAGCTCAAGGCTTTTATAGATAAATGGTCACAGCTAGAGACCATATTCATAAGAGAAATAAATTAGACCTGCATGTGTAAGCAATGTATTGTCTCACTAGTGTGAGAACCTGAAAGAATGAATAAAAACTAGGAGGTATGATAGACATTGTGAAATGAAAGGAAAATGCTCAAAAGTAAGTGGCAATTGGAATTTGGGAAAGGAAAAAGGAAAAAGGGGAAATTATGTATGCATGTATATATAGGATAGCTAACAGCTGTACTACTGTCTTCTATTGCTTTACTGAAAGGATCAGTTGATGATTACTTGTTTGATCAATATTGCATGTCTCTATTTGTTTTCCTGAGAAACCACTTTGAAGATATCAATACGTAATACAATTATTGTTAATTTCCTACCACTTTGTAACTCTGTATTGTTTGTGCTGTTCTTATGCTACTTTGTAAATGGGTGTCTGTTTGTTAATATGTTTTCTTCTTTTATTTTAAATAAATTTAAAAAAATAAATGTTCTTGGTTTGTTTATGTTTGTGGTACTGGTATGCTATTATTCTTTTGTTTGTTTGTTTCTCATTTACTGCTCTCTTTAAAATAAAATGTTAAAAAAGAGAGACCCAACAAACTCCTAAATTAAAATAAAACCTAAAAAGTGAGATTTGTCAATTCCTATGCAAAATTTAATATTTTTATTTAATAGAAGTAAAGTGTAAGCTCTGGATTTATGTACATGTACACTACAGACATAAGATAATTTGCATAAGAACAGATTTTACTGAGAAAATACTTGGGTAATTTGCACACTAAAGTGCTAGCTTTTTAAGTGCAATGCATTATTCTTGTCCTTTACAGACCTGCTATCCTTCCAAGACTGGCTTAATTTCATCTATAATTTGTCAATTCTCAACTACCTCTAAATTCTGGAAATTTTTAAAGAGCCAGGAACAAAACTAGAAATGCTTATGTCTAATAACACAGTAGTAACACACCTGCAGAGAGAACATAAGTCAGAAAAATAATTATTAACTAGCCTTTTCACCTCCTTCCCTCCTCTTCCCTCCCCTCTCACCTGCTGCCTTCCTTCTTTCCTTCCTTCCTTGCTTCTTTTCTTCCTTCTTTTCCTTTTTCCTTCCTCCTTTCGTTCCTAGTAAATAGAAGGTACTCATTACAGTAGCCAAATGAATAAATTATGCCATTAATTTGTTAATTCCTCTCACAAGTACATGGATTATTCCTTCCACAGATTTTTGGGTTATGGGAAGAAAATGATGGTTTTGTACGTCACTAACTACCAGGAATGAACCTAGGGGCTATACCTACATCCCTGCATTTAATTTTCTATGGCACAGAGTATTTTGAATTGCCTTGCTCTTTTTTTTTCCCATGGGAAAACCAAAATGCTTTAGCATTTGGGTTTTTGTAATTAGTGCAAAAGACAAATGGAAATTAAACTCAGGTGTTTCTGGACAAAAGTTTCAAGACGTCCTTGTATCATTCTATAGCTCTGAAGTCAAATGCTTTCCTTTGCTCAACTTCACTTGGGAAAGTTTTATTTCCTGACCTCCAAAATGCAACAAATATGTGTCCATTGAATGCATAGACACTTCTCTCTAATGTTCCAGCTCCCTCCTTCTAGTAAACCATAGAGAAACAGAAAGACTCCCTGGGAAATGTTTATAGTCAGTACCAAAAAACTTAGATTTGAGTTTGATTTAATTTAGGTTCTTGCTGTTTAACAACTCAATGACCCTGAACACACTATTTTTTCCACCTTTTGGCTTCAAATTTAAGGCTCTAAAATGGGAAAAATAATAGCTTTGTTATTTAGGGATGAGCTAATGAAACCAATAAGCACAGCTTTTTAAGGGAACTCTAAACACACTCACGGGAATGAGTCCAGCATTCTGAATGATATGAGCATACCAAGATTTTGTGTTGGAAATGTGTTATGTGCTCTGCTGAAGCAGCAAGAAAAAAATATCTGGTCCTAGCATTGCCTGGCAGGAGAGTGAGGCAGACCTAGCTCTGCATTGTGGAAATGTCCCACCAGCTGTGTCCCCTGGAGCACTGATTAGCTACATGATGCATTTCACAAGGAGGACTGCTACACTTTCACTGAAATCGAAAAATATGTTAATATATGCTTCCTCAACATTGCTCATAGATCCTTGGGTGGTACATGCAGTGACTCTGCTTAAACAAACAAATAATGGCTTTACTTTTAAGTTTCTTCCACAACTAAGATTTAGTTGGTAACTGACCTTTACCCCATTAAACAACAGGAAGAACAGATAAATGTTGGCTTCAAAACATCAGCAATAAATATAGCAGTAGAGACAGACTATTGTGCAATTATTGTACATATTTTGTGGAAACAATAGCAAAATTCTCAATTGTCATGGCTCCTACCCAACAAAAACAATACATGTGCTTCCTTTTCTTCCCCATCTGTCTTTTGTAGGACCTCTGCTCTGCAGGGTGGAGCTCACACTGAGTTATAGCCCCAAAGCACACTGACTCTGATCATCAATACTATTCAATCATTGATTTCAGGATTTGAATTACAGTAGTGCTGTCCATGGAACCAAACTGAAACAAATGTAAAACAGCAAGGCAGATTCACATGGCAAATTTCTCAATCCAGACAATAATAATTTTGCCCCTCATCAGCACTCCATTCTTCCTATTTGACAAAACTCTTAGAAACCATAAAAATTTCAAAGCTCCGAATGTGCAATTACAGCAATAAATTGAGTTGCAAATTGAGTTTCTTTATGTCTTTACCGCCTTTAATAGATTCTATTGTGTTTCTTCCAGAGTGACTTCCAACAGAGCTTATGTCCAGGGCTGCTGAGGAATAGGCCCTAGAAGGTGTGCCTGAGTCCCCTAAATGGCTGAATGCACACAACATCCATGATTCTGCGGCAGGTTTTTCTGCATAAGTTAAATGCTGTTCCCCAGTATAAATGAGTCCCAGAAAAATCAAGAGAAATGAGCATTGTCTTAAGGATGAAAAAGAAACTTTCTGCCGGCAAAATTCCTCATTGCACATGGGTAGTTCCTCTTCTCCAGCTCCTCTTTTTCTGTTGTCCCTGATGAACTATGCAAAACTTGGAATGTGTGTCCATCTGGGAGCATGTGGCATTATCTCCTGGCTTTCATAACTGTGTTCCGAAGTGTCCATATCCACTGCCATTAAAGAAATATCAAACCCACTAACTGCATCTGTTGGCATCTTTCCATCAAACATATTAACATCCAAATGTGACAACCTCACAGTTGATGCTCTGTGGACCACAAGCAAAATATTTCTAAAGAGCTCTGATGCCTCACTCTTGATGAAAAGTGAACAGGCAGATGTTTCAGTTTCACTGACTCTGGTTTGTTTCACCTCTAAGTCAGTCTTGCAGATAGTTGGCATTTTTACTTTTTGATTCAGATCACTTAGGTTATTTTTGTTAGCAACTCTAAATTCTTTTAATTTTCTTAGTGCTTTTGTAGATATTACCTGTATACGCTTTTCAGAGGAGTGTTAAATTTGGTGGTTGGTGACACAAAGAAGTTCTTAGAAAGCAAAAGGAAAATTGGTGGTAAATGTGGAAGCAGTTTGAGCCAAAGGATACCTGGCCCTTGTCCACAGCAGAGGTCAACAAAGGACAGATGGAGACATCCATTGACCACTCAGCTCCTTCAACTTGTGCATGGCCCTGTTGGTACAATCAAGGAGCTCTTACAGCCATGCAGTCTGCCTAGGAGACCTTTGAGCTGCATAAAGTTAACCTCCATTTTCTCATCTGTTAAATAGAAAGAAAGCTATTTGGATGTGGCTGTCATAGGGAACAAATAAAGCTTTTGTGAAACACCAAAGGTATTTATGTAACTATGTTTATAACATAAAGTACCTTGATAATAGTTCATCGTTTTTGTTATTGACCAAAGCACATTTACCGTGATCAATACCTGCCACATGATGTTTTCTTTCCACTCAACCCTCTTTTTCTCTCTGCCCAAACCTGTTCCCAAATGCCACAGTTGCAGAATTCCTGCCACTGGCACTTGGAGAAGTATATCCCTTCACTGAGATGAAAGAGCATGGAGAATTTCAGCTCCCTCCCTCCCCATAACTGTACTTCTGAAGATTCTGATTGTTGAAGGCAATTTCCTGAGGACCTCTGGAAGGCTGGAAATCCTGAGGTGCCTGAAAACCCCACTGCTTAAAGGATACATTGAGTACATTGAGGAGTACGAATAGAGACAGAAAAACCTCGGCAAGTACTGAAATCTTCCAATGCAAAAAAAGTATTGTAAGAACCGAAATGGAGAAAGTTCACTCCCTGAGGACTTACAAGCACTATCATCTCATTAGATAGAATGGAAGATGTCAATAACTTAAACTGTGGTTTTGTTTTTCTTGTGTCTTTCCCTCCTCACTTTCCTTGCATTCTGTCCCTTAATTGCTAATTATCTTTTTTGTTTCATTTTTTTTTCTTTTTTTATTTTAAAACTTAAAAAAACTAACAATACAATAGTGAAGACAAAATCAAAACAACACAAAAACAATACATGACCTCAAAACAAAATGATAACAATTAGCAGTAATTGCTACATTACATAGTTATCTTCAGTGAAGTTGTTGAGTCCAACATGTTTCATTCTTTCTCTATTTTCTTTCATTTCTATTTTCTTTGCTCTTTCTTCCTTTTATCTTTTCTTTCTTCTTTACTTCTGTCTACTACTAATTAGTGTTGGTTTTCACATTACTAAATCTGCCAGTTTAAAATCCTATGTGTAGGGGCTGGGGGTATAGCTCAGTGGCATAAGCACTTGCCTGGCAAGCGCAAGGTCCTGAGTTCGATCCCTGGTACCGGAAAAAAAATAAAAAAATAAAATCCTATGTGTATGTAATAAAAACAGTGACAAAGTAGAAAAAAAACTTCTCACATGATTTCAGATCCACAGGCAAGTCTACTGGTGGTGCTGTGAAACAAAGTTTGAGCTTAGTGTCAGCTCTGACTCTACTGAGGATGAAGTTGATGCAACCGCAGGGAACAGAGGCCCCTTCATTTATAGTTCAGGGAAAGTGAGTTTCATGGTGACAACCCTGAGCTCACACAGGAATAGAATAGGACCTGCGGGACAGCTGGACTAGATAAAGACTGAAGCCAGACACTGGGTGTGGAATGAAATTCAACTTTGGGCAGAGAGAGGAATGCTTCTGGCATCACATTGGTAATATAATTGTCAGCAGTATCTAGGTATAAAGCACTAGACAATAGCAAGGCTACGATGAACTGGAGAATGCGATTAACTAAAAACAATGAACTTAAATGGGTCAAACAAACACAGAACCGGAAAATAATATTAATTCATCTGCCTGGTAATTTTGCTAAAAGAATTGCTATATGCTCCTCTCCCCAGGGTTAGCATGATGTCTGCTCTTTTTTGCTATTCTTTCCTATTCTTCCCTAGCAATCTTCCTTTTCTGCTGACCCTTCATTTTTTTTTTTTATTTCAAAGGAGAACAAAAACAAAGACATAAACAAAACAACATAAAAACTCTACAGAATTTCAAAACAAGGTGATAAGAAATTAACAATGGTTGTTGTATGACATATCATTATCTTCAAAATGCTTACTCAGATAACCAGATATAGACATGTAAGGCTGATCGAAGAGTTAAGACCCCTATTTTCTTAGCATTTCTATTTTATCATTTCTAGCTTTTACATGCAAGTGACTTGTTAGGGGCTCCCTGCATTTCTTACCATGTTTTAGTCTACTGTTTCTACTGCTGTCAGTAACTACAATCGTTCCCAAGAGAGAAACATAACCATTGGAGCTAATATTTGTGCACCAAGATAGCCTGACCACCTTATGGGTTGGCTGTCCAGAAATGCCATCTCCTGGCTCTTACAACTACAGTAAGTGAACTTGAGTTGAAAACCATGTAGCATGTGAAGCCAACAAGCAACTGTGAAGGAGATTCCAGACCTTCACAAATGGCTACACAATAGTGGCACTTTGAAGAAGTACAACACTACAGTGTAAAAGTCTAGCATAGCCTGTGTACCAGTGTGCAGCGGGTATGGACCCAGCCTTTCCAAGGTCATTGGTATAGTACATGTAATGGTCATTTCTAGTCTCCACTGACTAATTAATTAGGAAAATGACCACTGCCTTGGCATTTTCTAGCACCTATGCTGAGATGTGATGCATGATCAGTTTCAAAAAGCATGCACAGCTCTGAATTTTGCCATTTTCTGCATTAAAATGAGACCACCCCAAAAAAGGAACAGCTGTTTGATCTTAGCATTTCCAGTATAAAATACTGTTTTATTTTAGAAATAAAACACATAGGAGTCATATGCTTCCAGGGATCAAGAAATGAAAAATAAGTCAGGAAGATAAAACCAGTTTATGCAAAGCTAAGAAGTAATGAATATATTATTTCAAAAAATCATAATATTACATAGGTGAAATAAGGTTAACTACTAAATAGAAATTTTAGGCTATGTATATTGAATCACAGTGACAATGATAGTATTTCTATATGCATGAGAGTTTCCAGATACAAGTTTGCATGTTCTCTTGTTGCCCTAGCCATTCTTAAGATATGTTATAGATCCACGAAGCAAACATCTGTCACAGAGCACAACTATATATTTAAATTTTTAATATGGAAAATAACACTGCACAAATTAATTCAAAGTCTAAACCTATTTTCAATCAAGTGGAAATATACATTAGCTTTGCTAAATTACCAATCAGAAAATAGATCCATGCTAATTTAAGATTAGTATTCAGATGAAAGGTATAATCAACACAAGGCTAAATTCCATGTCAGTCTGTATTAATCATCTTGCAACTTATGTTTTGAAAAGTAAGACTATTTGGTATGTATAGAGATGATGTAGTGTCATGCCCAGGCTGAGCAATTTTCCTGAATTTGGCAGCTATCATAGGCAGATTATAAATTTTAAAAAGAAAGTTAATGTAAAGAATGCATAGCCCAAATGTGATCAATATTTAAGTGTGATGATAGTCTTATGAGACTACAGAATGATGTATCTTAAAGTTTATGTCAACTGCATGGTGACTTCTCATTGTGGAATGTGGTGTCTGGAATTTTGAGAAATCATTGAATTTTACTACCAGACAAACAACACTGGAATGAAAAACAGGAAAGTTGATGTTTATAACCAGTATTTATGTAGTACATACAATGTGCTAGGTATTATTCTCGGTATTAGGAATATGACAGGGAAAAATTGTGAGGGTTTTTGGCCAGGGTGGATACAGATTTCGATGAGGAGAGGCAGACAATAGATAAGTAGATACGTAGTGTGTTAAGCGTTCTTGGGGCTATAGGAAGAAGCAGGATGAAGAACATACAGTGTGATGTGTTGCGGCACCAATTTTGTGTGGTCCTTACTGACACTCTTTTATAAAGCAAAATTTAGCACAGACAAAGAAATTGAGGGAATCAACTGTGGGGATTATAGGGAGGGAATTTTCTGAGCAAAAATTAAGGAACTTGGCATAATTTGAGGTATGTGACCAGAACTGGGGCCAGAATAAAAAGACAGAGAGGGAAAATAAAAAGGAGAGGGAGCGACAGTCACAGAGGGCTGGTAGACAGCTGGTTTTAGGGTTGAGGAGTAACCTTTGGTAATGCAGGATGTGGGTTTTGAGATGGGCTTCAGATACTTTCACACACCCAAGTTTGATGAAGGTAGCTTCCACCCAATGCCAACAGAATGTGGGAATTGGGCTCTGTGGGGAATAGCTGAAGCTAAAGATAATCACACAGGCAAAGTGCCAAAGCAAACCACATCAACAAGCTGTTCTAGCTCCAAGAACATGGAGAGTCCAAGGCAATCCAAGCAAACAGGTTACTAGTCAGAGAGATGTCATGTGATATCAACTTGCTGAATGTATAAATAAACACACTGCAGTCTTTGAGCAGTCCCTTTTCTCCAATCTGGAAAGAGGGTCCCACCTGGCTTCAGCTTTATGTTTTCTAACTCTAGCCTTTATTTCTGCATCCACCACTATTCTGCATCGCCCAAAATTTTGTGCTGGACATGGCATATTGGTGCCTGAACACAGACTCAGTACAAAGAAATAGCAGGTGAGGAGACATCGCTGAGAGCATGTACACAAACAAAAACAGGCTCAAGAGAAACCTAGGGGAGAGAAGTGTAATGATATTCTTCAGGTGTAAAACATGGGACAAAAACAGGCTCACTAGGGCAAGATTTGTAAATAGAAATGCTTGTTGTATTATTGATTTCTGTATTTACATTTTGCTGTGGCCATGGATTAGGGAATATCTCGATGAATACATGCTTGTTGAGATGACCATGGAGGGTGTGGCTCAGAGCACCATTTTAAAATTAAGTCCAGAGCAGAAAAAAGATTGCAGAACTTCCGGGAAGATGGCGACCGGGTAGGCAGCAGAGAGAGAACCTCCCAGAGGATTACCACCCAGACAATGGAATATAGCAATATGAAGACAGAAACGAGGACTCCCGGGAAGAAGACGACCAGCCGAGAGAGCAAGTGCGGAGGGAAGAACGGCTTCAGCTCCTGAACCCGACAGAGAACGCGCTACTGGAACAAACTGCGCCAAACCGGGCAGCGCTCTGGGATCCCGCTCAGAACCCCACCCCCTCAGCCAGCACTGTGCGAACTGGAGCAACAGCGACCGGCTGGTGGGATTTCTGAGTCGGGGAAAATCTCCATCCAGGGAAAAACATCTGAACGGCACTCCTGTCTGCACGATCACAGGGTGAGTTAAGTGCGCGCTCTAACCGGTTTTTCCTGAAATGGGAAGAAGCTCAGCCCAGCGAGAGACATCAAAGCAGCTTTAAGGACTGCGGGATCTCCCGAGTGGGAAGACCTACTTAGGCGCCCCAACGGGTTTTGTGAGGGGGGAAGGAGCTCCACCCAGGGAGGAACACCTGAGTGGCCTATCTGCAAGAATCCTGGGGTGGCGAGCTGTTTATTTGCCCTGGCCAGGTCTTGCGGTAGGGAGTAGAAGTGGAAATCTCAGCAGACAGCTTAAGGGACATTCTCCCAAAGAGAAGTAACCATTGGAGCAGCCTCTGCAGCAGACCTTTGCCTTCTGAAGTGCCTGTGGAATTTATAGCTCCACAGTTTGAATCTGATACCCAAAAATGGGAAAACAGAGGAACAAAACGCAGTCTCAAAACTCAACCCCACCCAGAACAAGTTTTGAATGTGAAGATACAGGGGAACCAGGAAGCCTCATAACTTCAAGTTATGAAACGATTGCATCCGAAATAAAACAACTCCAACAGGCCATGAAA